>JBAKGM010000081.1:21941447-21955262 GCA_037177215.1 Asparagus racemosus | reverse complement strand
TCTTTAAAAATCACTCATGTCATCCAATAATATGGTGACAACTCATCTCCTTTCTACTTCAAAGAAGTAAACCAAACACAAGAAAACATCCAATTAATATAAAATATATTCACATTCCTTCATTTTCCCCCATTTTCCATGTTTTTTAAGCGAAACAAACAGCCCAGTGGGATTCCAAGGTCGTCCAAAGAGGGGCCTTCTCTCTAGGTCAAAATATCATTCATTAATTATGGAATAAATTAATACCTACTCTGTATTTCCCAAAAAAGAATGTTCAAAATTAAATATTAAGGATTTTCTTGTTAGCTATCATCCTTTAGGTTTAAGTTATGTGACAACTGTAATTAGGAAGCTAGAATCATAGACAGCTCAAATATTGCTGGACTTGACAAGACCCCGAAGTTTTAGTTGGTTAGAACGATCAAGGTGGATGAAAAATTGCGTATTTTAAGATTTAATAGGAGAAAATTTCATGTCACGTTAAAAATTAGATTAATTTTATAAGGGTTAATTACAGATTGACCATTGTACTATCACCTAATTGTGGATAGATCTCTTGACTGAACTTATAAAATTCACTTAGAGAGTCTATCTGCACTTTGGCAAAGAGTATAAAATGTCTACACGTGCCAATAAAACTACATAGAATCTATCCAGAACTGGGCGATGTTTCATGATGTACATATGCAATTAACCCTTTTTTTTAATAATAAAAGAGACGATATTATAAATCAAAGTTTGTACCCTTTAGGTACCCATACTATTATAAATTACTAAATCTTACTAATTTTATGTATTCGGCAAAAGTTAAACTTAACTCAAAACTAACGGGTTGTTTGATGCAAATTCCTTTTTAGGAAACAATGTGAAGTAGGGCTTTTGTGTAGCACAATCTTAGCTTTCGACTTTACTTCGTTTGATTGAATAAAAAATCTACTAAAAAAAAAAACCCTTAACTTGGAAGATTATCAAATAACCCCTAACAACTTTAAAAATATGAATTTATTGATTATCTGAAAATCCCTGTTGAATTTAAGATTTTACCAAACAAGCTCCTAACAGAGTTTTCCTCAATTTTTCACATGTGTGGGTAGACTTAAGTAAGGGTATATTTTCTTTACGTGAGAATTATGGTTCACACTTTTAGAAGGATCTTTTGATAAAATCTAAAAGTTAAAGGAATTTTTCGATAACCCCTAAATTTAAGGGGGGTTTTCTATATATTTTAAAAGTTAGGGGGGTTATCTGATAGTCATCCAAAGCTATGTGGTTTTTCCTGATGTTTAAAGCTTTTATATCACTCATTTTGAAATGACAACCACAACTATTTCTCTAGTAATAAAGGAAAAGGAAAAGGATTGGAAAGCTTGTATTTGTCGGGCTGCGTTGGATGGCTAGTTTTCAAAACTTGTCATCAATATTCAATTTTACATAAAACATCCAAAAATGCCCTAATTGTTGTTGGCAAACATGCCAAAGATGGTTAAGAGAATATGTATTATAAAACAAAGCAAAAGTGGTTAGAATAAAGTTCCCTCTCAGACATACTGAAAAATTAGTTTGGAAAGATGGTCAAAATATATGATTCTTTTTTTTCCCCTCTATGTTTGGAAATAAATTTATTAGAATAAAGAAAGTACATTTAAATTGGAGCTTCATGGTTTGGTAAAGGGTTCAAGGAAAGATGGGGGTGAGGAAAGGGGGAATGAAGTGAATGAATGGTCATCATTTTTAGTCTTCATATTTGGTAGGAAGGAAGAAAAGAGTTTATTTTTTTCTCCTCTCCTATGTTCTTCCAATTTGAGAGAAATTCTCTCTCTCTCTCTCTCTCTCTCTTCTCTCTCTCTCTAACTTTTTAGTGTATTTTATATAGTCTCTTACCTCATCTCACCTCTCTCCACCTACACATATTCATTTTTTCCCCTTCATCTCAGCTCACCTATCCTCATATGAAATCATGCGCTAGTTGATGAGTTTATTCGGAAGAATTATGATATAACTAAGCTAGTTCAATAAAATATAAAATAATATTCTAATTATTGTATTTTTCATAGTTTTTTTGGCAACGCGGGAAACTTGGTTAGGAGATTCTTGCGCTTGAGGAAAGCCTGCATTTGTCCACCTTATATCCGTCTCAATTTATTCAAAAAAAGGTAAACATATTCGAGTCTATACTATTGAGCAGGAAGCAAACCCGTCCAACCATCCTAGAGGACCCGGTGAGTTATTATTTATTGGAGAACACAAATTCTTTTTGTTTAATATAAAGATTGGAGAAACACAATTGAGGAAAGAAGTATAAATTGGAGAAAAAATTGTTATTTCAATTCTTTTGTAAGGTATACAACTTATGAACCCAAATTTCACTAAATAATTTAAAGGGAAATAATGGGCGCTGCGCTTTCAGTTGCATCCCCTTGCCTTTATCTTTCATCCTCTCTCTCAATCTCAAAACCGGACAAAAGTGAAAACCCAATCCCCAAATTCCCCCAAAACCCCAAAACACCCAAAACCCATCTCAAACAACCCATCGTCTTTTCTTCCCAATCTCCCTCTGCAGAGACCCATAGGGGGATTGCTGCTGCAATGGCCGCTTCTGGGACCCATCGTGCTGACGTGGCACCTGACTTGGTTGAGGAGATGGTTCATGAGGCTCTAGTGTGGAGTTCTCTCCATGGGCTTGTGGTTGGGGATAAAAGCGCTGAGGTATTTATTTATTTGTTTGTTTGTTTTTGGATTTAAAACCCAGTGAAAAGATTTAATTTTTAGTCAACTTTGCTGGTGATTACATGATGTTTGAAAATGTGCTGTTTTTGGATTGAAAACCCAGTAAAAAGATTTAATTTTCAGTCTACTTTGCAGGTGATTACATGATATTTGAAAAATGTACATGGATTCATTTGAATATGTAGGCAAATTTACAATTACCCACTTATAATAGTACTCGTGCGTTGGAGATTTTAGAATGTATTAGTAGGTAATGATGCGATATAAATGTGTACCAAAGATCCGGAAGTGTAAGAATTAGAATGCGAGGCCCGAAAATATTATTGGCTTGAATAGTTGATGAAGTTATATTGTGATTGTTAGCTTGGATCTCACAACTTGAAATGGCTGCTATGTTTGCTAGAGCACTGAAGAAAAATTTCCCCCCCTTTTAAAACTATATTTTTGCTTGGGAAATGTTTGCTGAAAATTGAAAAGTGGGTTCATACACTTTAGCTCGAAGATAGTTTGCAGACATTGTATAAACTAGAAATTACAGCTTGCTGGTTTGAGATCAGTTGCATTTATCATGATACAAATTGGTTTTAAAAATTTATCTTCATTTTAGAGCTCTCTAGAGCCTAGAGGTAATTGTTTCCTGTCTATAATTACTGACACCTTGATTGGTAAGAAAATCATAGGAACAATTGCCAATAATATGAAGCATTATTTTATAATTGTTGTGGTCATTCAGTCAATGCCTTTCTCTTTCAAAACTTCTTAAAGAAATTCGAAAACTATAGTCTACTTGTTGGTTAATTTTGAATATTATCATAATCTCTTGCACATGAAAATTAAAAGAAGCTCGACAGCATAAGTATTACATTATTAACTGAAGCTTTTGAGATCATTTTTCCGTAATTGAGGAACAAGAAAAAAACCAATTTTCTAGTAAAAATTAACTATATTGCACTGTTAACTAATAGCTGTTGATAACATCCTTTAATTATTTGATGGAGGCTTTTATTTGAATTCTTCTAGTTTTAATGCATCTGTTTTTTCCCCTTTCACATGATTCACAACTATGCTAACCTCTTTATTTTGTTGGCTCAAATACATGAGTTATCCAGTAGTTTTATTTCTACAAAAAAGAGTTAATGCTGAATTAGTCCTTGCAGAGATCAGGAACAGTCCCAGGCATAGGCTTGGTTCATGCTCCAATTGCTCTCTTGCCCATGCCATTTCCAGAAAATTATTGGAGGCAAGCTTGCGAATTAACTCCCATTTTCAATGAACTCGTGGATCGTGTCAGCTTGGATGGAATGTTTTTGCAAGATTCCTTATCCAGGTTAACCTCTCACATCCTCGTTATCACCTTCTTAAATTATGCAATTGAAGGATCTGTATGATTAATTGTACAAAATCATGATTGTTATGTAGGTGCTTTCAGCATATTGTACATTCAATAAATTTTTTTGGTTATTATGTTCTTTAGTTGCAGATTGTACTAATTACAATGAAGAATATATGCATGTTTCTGCTGAAAATCCATGAAAAGTGGGATCTGTTAGTGTTACTAGAATATTCTTGTAGAGAAAACTAAAAAGGAATTAAACCCTAACCTCTCATAGAGATTAGGAGGATATTACAAAATAAGTATGAGCTAAAATCATCATATCTAATCACATCTCACAAAATCTCAACAATATCTCATAAAATCTACTAATATCTCAATACTAATAGTATCTAGCACTCTCCCTTAAGCTGAAGTATGTCCAACTTATTACAAATGGAAATAAAGCAGCTAGCTACCAGAGCTTTGGTAATGTCATCTTTGCCTGGAATACTTGAAGACGTCAATAATCAAAAAATTATAGTCACAGCAAGAAGAAACCCTAGATGTGTAAGCCAGTAGAAACCTTAGGCGCGTAAGCTAGTAGGTTGGTGAGGGAATGTAGAAGGCTTGTGCTCGATTGATCAAACTGGTGCCCAATTTGTAGAAGGCTGGGACTAGACAAATCCTAGATGGATCTATAGAAAGAATTGACCAAAAAATTATTGAACGGCTCTGTCAAAGATGGATTTGACGCAATGTTGCACATATTGTATGTAGTTGCACTATAAACCCGATGATGCAAATCTGATATAGATCGAATCTGAAGTTGTTGAAGGCACTCAACAAAAGATGCAAGAAGTATTCACGATGAACAGTAACTCCACGATGAACATTTTTTGGAGATAGGTCTTGTGAAGGGTTTTCGATAAAGATTTAGGAATCTGACGCGAAGTTGTTGCCAAAGCTGAAGATGTTGTGAAGCCATCAAGGGGAGCATGAACGCCATGCAAAACCCCCTCGACGGCCTCGAGGCCTAGAAGGAACATAGAAGTTTTCTAGGATCGAGGTAGACTTTGATACCATGTAGAGAAAATAGAAAATGTAAAGATATTATTCATTTAACCCTAACCTCTCTTAAATAGAGATTAGGAGGATATTACAAAATAGATATGCGATAAAAGCATATCTAATGGAATCTCACAAAATCTCAACAATATCTTATAATATCTACTAATATCTCAATACTAATAATATCTAACAATTCTGCTTCAACTAGTTTGGGTTTGTGCTTTGTAATGCTAATTCGCTTTTTTATTTATGGCATTGTATCATCACAGTTCTTGTACAATAATACCATTTTTATATTCTTTGAAAGAAATTCTAATGAGGCGATCAAATATTTTCGGGTATCCTCTTGTTTTTTCCTTATAAATTTGACTCTTTGTTTGTATATCAATCTTCTTTATACATGTTTATATAATGATGAATTTGCTGATGGTGCTTCAAACTTGCAAACGTCATTTCATTAGTAACTAGTTGATAAAATTTAGCATAAGAATGAATGATTTCTTGATTTGTGATCTTTTTTTCATGTTCATACTGCTCTTTTCAACTAATACATAGATTGCTCTTTGCTATGGAATTTAGTGTTGTATCATAGATTATGCTATATACTTCAATTCAATATCCAAAGGATAGATAATTTTGAACAGGTGGGTTGGCAAAGTTAATGAAACCTGATTTGTACCAGTATATCCAAATCTAGGCAACCCAATGATATGTCTTGCTATATTTGTAGTTAATACTAATAGATGATCAAATGGACTTACGTGCTATGCTGTACTGAGAATACACAGGATCAATGTTTCAAAACCTTTGATTAGCAAGTGGCAATAACGGGATTGCATAATTTGTTTCTTCTTCTCTAGGAAACCAATATATCGTGACTAACTCATTTTCCTAAGCAGGGTGTTGCTTACCTAATTTATTTCATGTCATCATCCTATTCTAAGCCAAGTTTAGGATGATGATAGATATTTATGAATGATTTCAATTACCAAATTATATGCAAGCCTTGGTGGTTTCTTGTGCATGGTACAAAGGTGAATGAGAACAGGAGTACCTATTTACATGTTAATCAAACAACATGCAAAACTGCACACATAAATTATGATTTCCACGATTATGCAAACTGCACACGTATATTTATTATTATTATTATTATTATTATTTCTATCAAAAAACTAAAATAAATGAATTATGATTTTCGTGATTATGTTCTATGCTATTTGTTTGAGTCTTCACCTAAAAGCTTTGATCTCTTAGAGAATATCATCTATAATCACTAACTTATTCCACCAATAACTGCCTTCATCAGTCACCAAACCCTTTTTTTTCCTGTTCTATGGCTCAAACGACCTGTTTGTCTCTGAATTTCTTGACCATGTCTTTGGTACTTCTACAGCATTAGCAGGTCCTCTTAAAAATGATAGCATGTGTTGATCTGCCCTTCAAATGCATTATTGTATCGTTTTGTCAAATGAAAATGGTTTCACAGCAATGATCTTGTGTAATTTTAGCAGAATGTTTTATTTAAAATTTACAATCAGCTCTTTTAAAGTTATGTGGAGTTATTATTTTTATGAATGTTAGTCTCCTCTTTTTTGTGGTGTGTGGCATGGTTTTGAACGAGAGTTGTAATGAGTCGAAATAGAAATTGGTGTTTATTGGGAATGTCCTATTAGGGTTTAGTGCAGATAACTTTATAACAATCACGAGAATAATAATGATCAAACCAACAAGCAGTTACAGCAAGAACACGAGGTTTACGTGGTTTGGCAATATGCCTACGTCCACAACAAAATGAGAGGGGAGTATCTTTACTTTATCGAAGAAGATTACAATCACATACTTTCTTGCAAGTCCTCACAAGAATACTGATCTCTCTTCTTCTCACTTTTACCTCTCTCTCAAGCTGTCTAGCATAAAACCTTTGGGGTTGCATACCCTAAACCTAATGGAAAACCCTCTTTATAGAGTTATTCCAATACAAAAGATACCCTATAAATCTCAACTCTAACCCTAACCACACAGGGATTCCAAAGCTGGAAACCCAATGCCGAGTTTGACAGACTTCGATTGAAGTCGATTTGCCAAAACACAGAAAGTTAATTTCTGTTTTGGGTACAGGGGACTCTGAACGGGCCCTTTTGGAACCCTGTCATGTTCTACTGAATCCTGTATGATTGGTATTGATTTACGACAGTTCCGTGTCCGTAAGAGGGTCTGGACTGGGCCCTGTCCGAATCTTGCTGCATCATTTCAATTTCAAGCCATAGTTCAACATTTTCTAATCATTTAAACACCAAAGATTTAAATATTCTGGCAGTGTTTGGCTATTGAATTCAAAACCTACAAGGCGAAAGAGATTTTTTTTAAAATGGTATTTTTCAGTAGATGATTAGATGTTTGGAAATTTTTAATTTGAAACCATTCAAGTGGCTAGGTTTTGAGGTTTTGACAAATACGTGTATGAAGTCATTCGAATCAATACGAATCATGTGGATTTCAATTTATATGCCACACTGTAAGTTACATCTGTTACAACAGTACTTAAGCAGAATGTTCATCAAGCATTTTTTGTCTGTGAAATTCACGTCAATTGCTATCTCAATTCCAATTTTTCTTTTTAAATAAGTCTTTATTCTTATGAGTTCTGGTTTTGGATTAATAATGTGCCTAGTTCTAATGGTCATAAGCATTTTGTCTTCCATTCAGTTCCATTATTTTGTTACTTTTCTCTTTACATATTGCAGAACAAAGAAAGTGGATGCTTTTACTAGCAGACTCTTGGATATTCACTCAGAGATGCTAGAAATCAACAAAAAGGAGGTAACTCTCTAAATAGGGACTTAACTTTGCCATATGAGAATAAATCAAGCATACCTTTTTTATCTTTAAATTTTCTGACAATCATACTTTGTTCCTTTTTTAGTTTTTTTTAAAGACCATTAATTTCATTTCAATAACATGCCAGGATATACGTTTAGGTTTGCACCGGTCAGATTATATGCTGGATGCAGAAACTGGCCTACTTTTGCAAATAGAGCTCAACACCATTGCATCTTCATTTCCTGGTCTTAGTACTCTTGTGAGCAAGCTGCACAGGTTACATTAATCTTCTGTTTAATTTGATATTCTACTAATTTTGTTTCACTTCACTATCTATATTCCTTCGTCATTAGGATCCTTATTTTCAAGGTGTCGCTACAATAAAAGTTGTAACCTATGACATATTTTCTTTCATCTAGCGACACAATTGTGTTGCACAAGTGGAGCCCGACACATCTCAAAAGTGTGGTTAGAGCATTGAGAACATCTTTCTACACATGTACAAATGTGTCATGAAAGTCGCGACACATGAGATGTATCGAGAGTGGTTACAAAAATATGTATCAAGAGTGATGACGACACGTATTTGTGTTGAGAGGACTAGTACTTTTCTGATTTATAAATGAGAGACCTAGTTGTCTGATCCCACCACTATAATATAAAGCCCATATATGTTCAGAAGCCCACCACTATAATATTCAGAAGCCCATACTATAATATGAAGCCCACTTACATATCTTATGTACCACCCCCAACCTTATATACAAGTCAAGTATATCATCAATCCTTTCACATACCATTGCTTCTGTTCAGGATGATCCCAACACTATTATATCAAGTCTTACTTGAGAAAATGCCTCCCCGTAATTTGTTTCGCAATTCAGCTATTCGACCACATCAATCCGACAATCACATTTAAACAACTAAACTCATTGCAGCTGAATCGATGTGGGACTAACTGGATATCCACCAGGGAGTGAGGTTGACAAAAATGAGCATCTTGATGGCGGAGGACTCAGGCAAGGAGGAGGCTGCCGGCTTCAAAAGCAACAATGAAGAAGGAATGGTGGGATTTGTTTCTTGGAATTGTTGGTTTGATTTTGTTTGGTTTATTTCATGAGATCCACGACGGAGGCTAGGGTTTTGTGAGGTGGAGGTTGGGATCGCTGACAATGATTAGTGTTCGAGATCGTGAGGCGGAGAGGGGTAGGAACTTGAAGTCAATGTCAGAGCTCTGTTAGGGTTTGCAGGGATTAGTATTTGAGATCCGAATCGAGCTTCGTTAGGGCCTCTTGGGGTATTTGGGGTCGCTTAATATTTTGGATAGAGAGATGAAGGGAATGTCATAGTGGGTTATTTGGGATAAATTTTGCGAAGGGAATTTTGAGAGATGAGGAATTCCTATCCTTAAGTGCAAGCTAACCTCCTCAAGGCCAAAATCCACAAATTTAAGCTTCAGTCATAGGTGTTTATCAGTGCATTAGGTTTCGTGCTAGGTCTTTTCATTTCTAGTGGAGCAGAAGGATAAGTTCTTCCCCCTTCCCTTCACTAATTAGAGAAAATGATAATTACAAACATCTAGACGCAAAAATCGCCAGACTCAACTAACTCTTTTTCATTTTAATTTTAATTTTATTTGCATCTCACCACAGAAATAAGTGTTGGGACTTGCGATACTTTTTTATTGTGTCCCCTCTATTCAACATATTGCTACTCTAACCACACATACTACTTGTATGGAGAAATTTGTGTCGCAAGTTGCAACTCTTGTTGTAGTGTGTACGAATTTTCGAGGATGACTTTTGAGATTTTATCTACTGCATGCAGCATTTGTGTTAAAATTTTACTTAATACTTCCTCGGATGATGTTAGACGTTTCAAAAGGTTCTGTCTGATAAATGCTTTCTTGTGTTTGTGTTTTACTCTTATATTTGGATTGGTTTTGATCAAGTTCCAGCCTACTGAAAGGCCTCTTTTCTTCATGTCTCATGTCGGCTTTATCCATTAAGATGTTATTATTTCCTTATGCTAGGGAGAATTTTACAAAAATCTGCATCTGGTTCAAATCTCTGATCGAATTTGATGATTTTCTGATCTATTATATCTTGGGCGTTCCTTGGACATGTTATTACTAAATTCACAGTTTGAGCATCATAAAAATCTTTTTGACAACTCACTACTGGATATGTGAATTTGCAGTAGTTACTAGTATCTATTACTTTTTGTTTACAGTAATCATTGTTGAATCTATATGACAACATAATATTGGTGATAAAATAAATTGTTGCATCCATCTTTACTTGATTCTTAGTTGCCTTGAGGTCTTGAGTATGACATGTTTGGTAGTCATGTTTAAGACATCTAAATAAGCTTGTGTACGGTACTTGTAGTCATGTCAAATGTCACCGTAATGCTGCATGCTGCCTGCTTCATGTCAACTGAATAATATAGAAACATTCTATTGCTCTTTCTTTCCTACTAGATTTGATCCCAAGCATTGCCAGAGCAAAGCAGTTGCCTTGAATCAGCCCATTTATCCAGTGTTTTATCCCAGTTAGTCGTGGACGATAATTTTTTATGCACTGACACAGGTATGGGACATAGATAAGATATGATATAGACAGAGGATATGTCAAATTTCAAAGAACCAAGGCACGAATATGCATAAAGAAAAAAAAAGTAAATATAAGAGGAGATAGGTATCAAGGTATTGCTGCATAAATATTGGTACGTAAATTTGCACTAGATACAAAAGGATATTGCTATATAAATAAGGTGAGTCCTAAAAAGTTAGTGCACTGATGTGGCGATACGTCATGGATAAAATGATAACAAGTTATGCATGAGCGCTTTTAATCAATTACTTGAATAATCATAATTTTGTTTACAAATTGGTCAAAGTATATTAATGCAATTGTGAACCCATCACACACACAATAACTTTAACTCTATAGTTTCCAATACATCTATGATATTGATCTGTTTTGGGTATGGTATGATACATTGTAAGTTTTTGGGGGCGCAAAGGGAGTATCAGGTACCTATTCATTGAGTGCCGCATACATATCAGATATGGTATGATACATTTTATATGGTATGATGCATCTCCTCCTTCGAAGTGTCGGTGCTATATAGTTTATGCAGAATGAGAGTGCTGTATGGTTTTCTGTTCGAGGTTCATAATAGTATGATAGATGGGAAAAAAAAGCACCTTATGTGGACAAAGAAACTTAAATGTAGCTATCAGAAAAATGGCACAACATGCCCTCAAATATTCTCTGTTGCTATGCAGTAAAGCATTTAGGTTTCCTTGCTTCCCACCGTGATTAATGGTGAAACTGCATCTTTAAAACATGATGCAGGAACTTACTCAGCCACTATGGTAATCGATTGGGTTTAGATTCAAGAAAAGTTCCTGGAAACACAGCCGTCAGTCAATTTGCTGAAGCATTATCTAAAGCATGGAAAGAATATGATAACAGCAGGTTGTGGAGTCCTTCACTATTTTTCTTTTGTTTTTAGGGAAAAAAGTCATCCCCGTGCTAACTTTATTCTTTGTGGATTTTCCAGTTCTGTTATTCTGGTTGTTGTTCAACCTGAAGAGCACAACATGTATGATCAGCATTGGCTTTCTTCTACATTGAAGGAAATATATCCTACCAACACATCGGATTTTTTTATTCTTTTATTGACAGTTATCTCCGTGGTTTATTGTTTTGTATCTTTGAAAGAATTTGCCTAAGCAACACCTCAAAAAGAATCTTACATCCAAAGCTAGAAAATCTGTAAAATAAGATTAATATGGATGAATGATCAAATACGAGGGGGACGCAGTATAAGAAATTTCTTGCTGATGGATGCTGGAAAAAGTCCGTTTCTGTATTTTCTTAGTCATAAGGATACTATTTTTTCCTAGAGATAAATGTGCTCTCTTAATCTCAGTGTATGCACATTCATATCGTACAAAGCACATAAATTTATACATGTATACATACATAACTATGTAAGTAACTAAATAAGTGATTATTAATGGATGCATGAATGCCACGTTCACATTTGTACATGCACACGCATAACAATATACATCCATGTATAAATATGATGGCACATATATAAATACATATCAACACATGGATAAATGCCATGTGCACGTATTTACATATGAATGATGCACATAGATTGGTGGGAATTAGGATTTGAGAGAGAAGGTTGGGGATTTGGTTTAGTTTGAGTCTTAGGAAGATAAAATAGATGATAAGATGAAAGCCTTAACACCCACACATTAACTTTATATCAGACAAGATTCCATGTCAAATGTTAGGCTTTCACAGCCAACATTCACCAACAATTTGCTGTTGAAGAAGAGGGAGCAACCTTCTTATAAAAGCCTTTTTATAGTAGAAGGCCATTCCTTTCTATGAAATCTTTACTGAATGACTTATAGATTAAATCCTCGGTAGATCTAAATAGATACACTTCTATTGGATAGCCTCACTAAAGATTTACTAAATATATAAAGGGCTAGCAATTAAAGGTTTATAATTATACTTATAGTCGATACTATAATAAAGAAGCTATCTTGAAGCAGTCATTGAGTCTATGTAAGGTCAGTTACATCTTTCTATCTTTGTGGTTTATTGTTAGCACACCATTTTGTATATTTCTTGACTTAATGACACGCACGGCATAACAAGCGTCCGGAAAACTTTGGCCGAGATAGATGCTGAAGGGGTGGTCCTACCAGATGGGTCATTAATCATGTAAGCAATAATTCATCCAATATTATATGACTCAATTCCGTTATTTTAGGAATGGAACAAATATCTATTTGAATTAATAGTACAATATTCGAGAAAATCTCCGTATATTGCGCAATAAGAAATTTAAATTCAGAAATTCATATATACAGAGACGACCATACAGTCGCAGTGGTCTATTTCAGAGCTGGTTACTCACCTAATGATTATCCATCGGAATCAGTATGTACTGTTCTGTCATTCAGTTGTCAATTTTTTGGAGCCATCTTTTCCATCATTTAATAGAGCACCCTTTCAGATAATATTACCATCTTTGTAATTTTATTCAACAGGAGTGGAGGGCTAGATTTTCGATAGAAAAATCCAATGCAATCAAGTGCCCATCAATATCCTATCATTTGGCAGGTACCAAGAAGATTCAACAAGAACTAGCAAAGCCAAATGTACTGGAAAGGTAACACAAATTCTGGTTTATATTAAATTTGAAGTCAAGGTGTGTTTTAGCATGATTTAATAGCTATAGGAGGAAAAATGAAACATGTTCATATATAATCAGCACAAAAAATGATATATATATATATATATTCATATATAACCAGCACATTATATTAGTGAATGACAGCATAGTTGATTTATGTATTAATACTCTAACAGGTGCCTGTGAGAATGCTTTTCATAGATCTATAATGGTAAGAACTAATTGTTATAATTGTGACAATGAATATCCAATATTCAGCAAGCATCTTAGAAATAGCATTCTATATTTATAAAATTACTCAACGGAGAGCAGTTAGCATTATAGGTTGGAATATTATGCAGGTACTAAGATCAACCTTGTTTTATAATGTTATAATCCTAATAATGTTATAATCCTTTATAAAAGGGCTATGTTTCCTATAAAAATTTCTTGTTAAAAGCTTAATTCAACATTTGCAACTTTGATTTTTTTCCACTATTAGCATTATAGGTTGGAATATTATGCAGGTACTAAGATCAACCTTGTTTTATAATGTTATAATCCTTTATAAAAGGGCTATGTTTCCTGTATAAATTTCTTGTTAAAAGCTTAATTCAACATTTGCAACTTTGATTTTTTTCCACTATTAGCATTATAGGTTGGAATAT
>JBAKGM010000081.1:21915220-21930810 GCA_037177215.1 Asparagus racemosus | reverse complement strand
GTTCGTGAGGAAAGAGAGTGATTGTATTTCATTCTTCATTAAAAGATTCAATACATCTTATTCTTTTCTCCTTACATCCTTTTTAATTTTTTTACGACGAACAATGTTCTTACAATAACACTAACGTGAAGCCGGTGATCAGCAATGTTACGAGACATAACAAACCAGGCTATAGGAGGGAAATCACAACAATGGATAAAAGGTATATTCATGGTACTTATTTTCAATATCGTAAGAAAAAAAATAAGATTAACATTCTTTCTTTTTCATATGCATTGGAACGACCCTGCGCGCAACTTTATTTGGCGATATGCCTACAAATGAAGGATCAATTCTTGAAGACACAATCAAAGATAAACCTGTAATAGCATTATTAGATTTTAAAATCTCTATATATAAATGTACATATTTTATTACTGAAATTCTTATTAAAGACAACTAAATATAAAATTCATCTTATAATTATCTCAATTTTACAGGGGAGACAAGCATATCATCGCAAATTATATCAATAGTATACATCAACGTGAAAATGCAACTTGTTAAAGAATTAATGGAATGGTAAATAGAACAAGCATACCTTCATATGACCCAATAATAAAATAATATTATATTTTAATCTAATATGCAGTTTTCATTCAGAAGAAGCTGCAAAAATAAAAGGATTTTCATCAATGCTCTTTATAAATGCAAAAGAAATTCAAATTAGTGATATTATGCAAACATCACGGAATTTAATACAGGTACAATATTAGAAACCTATTCGTATTAACACCATTAAGCCTAACTAAATTTTACTAACATACAAACACGCTATTGCACATTTAAGGTAAAGATAACTACCATTGTAAATAGAATCGAGCCATGGTTCTATGCCTGCAAAAGTTGTAACAAGAAGGTAGATAAAGATATTAATAAAGAGTGTCTGAATGATAAATTCCGCAATATCGCTGATGACTCAGTACCAAGGTTAAGTAATATAACTTTTTTATGACATGAACATATCAAAATATAATATTAACATATATCTAGAAATTAACAATGAAAACTACAAATATGTAGTTAAGATTTTCGTGGAAAATGGCACGGACAATGCGAAGGTGACACTGTTTGATGCAGCAAAACTGTTATTGGATGCACAGTAGGAGAATTCATTGCAGAGAAGAAGAGGTAATTCCTAGCTCTATTCCAGTAATAAATTAGAAAATTAGAAAAACTTTCATATATATGAAATTAACATTTGTTCTCATTGAAACAGAAAATAATTAGAGTCCATATTTTCAGAAGTTTGTGTTGAATATTTGAAAGACATTCAAATTCCTAGTGAAGTTAAATGGGAAGACAAAAGATGAACGAGGCAAAGGAAATATAATAGCATAAGAAATCCAACTCGAGCCTGATATCACAATCGACTTAGATGAGGAAGACGCTACTTTAGAATTACTCTGGAAAAAGATAAAGGTGGAGAAAGATTAATCTCGGCTCAATTAAAATATGAAACAAAAAAATAAAGGATAATATTTTTTTTGAACATTTTATATTATAGCTTAATCTTTTGAGTACAATTAGGAATTTTTAGAAGGGATTTTCATGCAAAAATTTTAGTATTTTTATATACTTATGTGATTGCTTTTATCACATAAAATTATCCTGTAGTTACAATTAATCTTTAGTGTTAGTCTTTTTATTATTTTGAGTCTATCAAATAATGTAGGTGGAGAACACACACACACATATATATAAATATCATGTTTGTCGTGTTTCTTTTTTTTTTAATGTTTGATTTTGAGATTGTTTATTATAAAATATGAGCTTATAATGTCCAAAAGTATTGTGCAATTCCTTTTTCAATGCAATGATAAATGTGCTTTCTCTATTGCTAGAACTATAATTCATAATGATATTGTTATTCATGTTTGACTCCATATTATAGATTGGGATTAATAGAGTTTAGATTATGACATGTAGTATCAATTAAACTTATTTTCTTTTACTATTATGCTTGAAGATTTTATTATGTCAATTGATATCTTTTTCTTAAGGAGTCAATTAAACTATCCTAGTTAACTATATTGATCCCAGTTTAGCACAAAAATCCATTACATCGATTTTTTTATAATATTTAAATAAAAATTATAGCAAATCTAATAATCTAATTTTACAGATTTGAAATTAATATGAATCTGACTAATTTATAGTAATAAAATAAATAAAAAAATTAATTATTTTGATATTTAACCACATGCATTGTACGTGCATAAAAACAAGTAGGTACAAAGTGGCGGCTTACTTAGCAGAATAAGCTATTAAGATATAGTCATGTTACATCAGAAGACGTGGATCTCACCCCTCTATCTCTAACTTAGTTTTTAAAATTATGTTCTGTTTCGAATGAGTATAATAGTAGTTTTGTTTGGAATAAATCATGACTGCTCTGTATATAAATGAACATTTGAAAAGTGATCTTTAGTGTTACATAAAGCTGATGTTTGATTAATGATTATAGTAACCCTGACCAACGGTCATCAGAAAATGATCGGTGTATAATTAATCATTTGTCGTACTTAACCCTTCCAATGTAATCATTTGACATCACAATGTAAACTTTTTCCAAAGGATTTGTTTTCATAAAGTGATTCATTATCATAAAGATCTAATCAAAAAGAGTCCCAAATTGCTAAAAGAGTCTGCAGGTTTAGTGCACCTACTGGCAAGAGAACAGGTCACACGCGGCAGAGAAAAGAGAGGACTACCCATCATTATAATTCTATGATTGGTGAATTTATGCTGAGAATGAAATAAAAGAGAAATGGAAAAAAGGAGACCAATGTCAAAAGAGCTTTGACAAAGGCATTTGTGTCCCCCTTGTTTTTCTCTTTCTCAAAAGGAGCTTAAAAAAAAAAAAAGAGTTAAAAGAGTTGTAATTAGTTCTGCACTCTAAAATGAATGTCCTTCTCATGAGCTGAAACCTGAATTGTTTTACAGTGACGGTCGCATGAAATTTCAAGGCAGATTGTTGTGATATTATCTTAAAGATCCCTTTTTGTTTATCAAAACTTTAAAGTTATGATGTACATTGAGTTAGTAAAAGATGTCCAAAAAATTTATTAGCTAGAAAAATTGTATACATGAAGTAGAAGGGGAGAAGAGCGGAAAGTACACTAGAAGGTAAGATGAAGAATTAGAAGACCAAACAAACTGACCAAGGTTCATGAATTACACGTTGCTCATAGTCGGCCATTAACTCTTGTATTTAAGGTGATGTTGGCATATCAGAAGGAAGATGACCGTACAATTACACGCGGTGAGGCTTGAGTTTTATTTATTCACCAAGACTATTAATGATGAATTACGTTTAGTCTTGATTACATCAAATGATTAAGATTAAGAAAATAACCTAATCCAAGTTAAGATTGGGTCCACGTTTCCTCAGATGGGTGGATTCTGTGGTGCAATGAGAGAAACAAGTCAAAAAGGGGAGGAGTGATGATAGGCTTTTGCATGTGAAACAAGCTGGATTTGCTATGCGGCAGGTGGCAGGAGTCCCTGCGTTGCTTCCTCTTGTCTTTCGTTGTGGGGCCCACTTCAACTTCTTAGACATTGATTTTAATCGTGATATGTTTGTAAACAAAACATTTTATTGTCTCGGGAAAAAGTACAATGTCCTTTGTTTGTTAACAGCATCTGGGTATAATTTTCTGAAGAGAGAGAATCTGACTGATCAATAACATAAAACTTCTATCAACTTGTTAGTGTTTGTTTCAATTGCTTAAACTAACCTGAAAACTTGCTCAAGTTTAATTAATTAGACAGGACAAGATGATTACATAATTTATTAATTAGAGGAAACAGATACGCAATTTACATGAAGAATAAAAAAAAAAAAAAAGATAAATGTAGAAGTAAAGTATGAGGAAAGAGACACTACAATGTCCATTGATACAAAGATAAACGACTATGGAAACAAAGTACTGACAGCAAAGAATCCATACCCTCTAAACTGTAGCAAAGAATATATAAATAAAAAAATAAAAATAAAAAAGAAAGAAAGAAAGAAATGAGAACAAAACAGGCAAATGCAACCAAGGGGTTCTCCCTTTACACAACAATCACCATCATTATAAATAATATCCTGCTAGCATAATATTATACACTATTGTCATAATGCTGCTGTAAGTATTGTGTCATGCTGATGCCTTGGCTTCTTAGAGAAGGGCAATTGGAGTTGTATCTTCATTTTTGGAGCAATTTACTAATGTTATCCTGCATGAACAAAAACTCCCTCCAAAAGTTTATACTTTCCATGGAACTGTTCTTTTCGAAGACATTATTTTAAAAGAAGAAGGAAAAAAAAAAAAAAAAAAAAAAAAAAAAAAACAACTGAATCAACATATACTAATCCTTCCCCGCCTGCACCGGTGACATCAATGCATGGTGAAATTGCTGCCATAACAGGTTGTCAATAGAAATGGTTGATTGCACATAGAACCCCTATAGTATCGATGTTTTGGAATGACTACCCCCTGTATTTTTCATTGTTGCAGATAGACTCTCTGGGTTTTTTGATCTTATACCCTAAGGCTCGATAATTTCAACCAGGGGCAAAATCTGCCAAAATTTCACCCAGGGTAAAAGAGTCAAAAATTTTTGGCCCAGGGGGTCTTTTCGCAACAATGAGACTACAGGGGTAGTAAGCCCAGAACAACGATATTGCAAGGGGTCCATGCACTATTAACTCTAAAGAAAATGCAGAGCATGTTCAGAAAGAAGAACTACATTGCAGATTACTCGGTAGTGATGGAAATAATTTTGAACAAGGTATTATCCAGTGAATTAATGAAAAAACAAAACTATTTACAATGCTGGTTAAAGATATTATTTCGGGAAAAATAAAAATAAAAACACTGAATCAGGAGATACTATTTCTTCCTCGTGTGCATTGCTGACATCAATGTATGGTGAAATTGCTGACCTAACATCATATTAGAAAATAGAAAGCCTGTTCAAAATGAAGACATATATCACAGGTTATGAGGTAGTGATGGAAGCAATTTTGAATGAGGTATCACAATGTCAATAAATGAAAAATCTAGAACTGGTCAAAATGCTGGGTAAAGAGAACTATGATTAGATAAGTTAGTACTACTAGCAAATTATTCAAACCATCTACGTTATAAATGATAATGGAACAGTTGGTAAGGCTATTTTTAACTGTCAAAAGTTCAGAGACCAATATATTTAAATGAAATACCTCCCAGGGTACATGAGAGGTTAAACATGACTGTAATTACTGTATAGGACACTCTTCTACGTAATTTGATTAACCAAATACATGCCAAAGCTTCATAACACTCTCTTCTTTGATAGAATATGCCATATGTTATTTAGCCTATCACTAGTTTCATATACAAATTACAAATACAACAACTTTCTTATGTCTTCCTATATTAGAATGCAGGTACAACAAATTGTAGCCTTGTGTTACAAATACTATTTTACGGATATAACACTTAACAACTTTAGACTATCGCTGATTCCACAATGATTAGTATATGGATATAACAAGTAGCCTATAATTTAACATTAATTCTTAATTTCATTCATTCTAGAATCTGCTAAATTGTTTAGCAATTTCAGACCACCTGGCTAAATTTTACGGACTACTCTTAAATTATGAAGTAGTATCTAAGTAAGAAGACTCTCTTTTACCAAGTAGATCATGCCTTCATTGGGTATTCATAAGTAACATTTGAATTGAGAAAACCAGCCCCAAGTTACAACAATGACCTCTCTATAAAGAGAAGGGTGCAAGAATTCCAAAGGCATTAAGCTGAAAAAACCGTGAACAAAGAAAAAGAGATTATATGCAATCAATTAGCTTCCATTTATGGAAAGCTTATATTTCCTTCGAAAATACTTACTGAGATTCAAAACCATAAAAATCATACGCTAATTTCAATATTGAAGCATTTACAAATACCACTTTAGGCATGTAAATGAATGGTACACTAGTGACAGTTAGAATGAAGAGAAGAACTCGTAATATTAGGAAGGCATGTCATATAATTATCCTTCTCCTTCATCATTATTAAAGATTCAAGACCAGGTTTCAAGACAAGCGGTAATTGTTTATAAGAGAAATATAATTTTATTTTGCAATCTAAAAAAAATAGATTGGAGATTATTTAGTGGTGGAGCATTAATAATTTTATATCAGTTACCTTTGTCCAAGATTAACTGACTCATTGGTCCCACGCACAAGATTGCTTTTTTTTTTTTTCGTCAGAGCACTGGGAGCATGTCCAACTTCATCTGACTTGATGCTTCAGTGTTCATTTTTTAGATACATATAGGTGGTATATATGTGTATAAATTCACAGCTTCACCTATATACTATTTTGCCTTTTTATGAGATGGGTACATATTCTATGGGTCCTATCATATGACCATTTGGGTTTGTAGAACTGAAGTACTACATCTGGAATGTTGGTAGAACTGCAAATACTGCAGATATAAATTTGGAGAAGATTACAACAGAAATATGACAAACTATGATGATATTAAAAAAATATGACACTTTTTGCTAAATACATGACAGCATTCTTGTAAAAGGGTGAACGAAAATTTCAATACTTTTATAAGGTTGTGATAAGCATGTACATTGTTGTACTCATGCTCAACAGTAATGAAGCTACTAAAGAATAAGCAGATACTGAAAGCCCCATTTTCAGTACTTTTGCAGAATAAAGACGGATTACTAATATCTTTTTAACAAAGTAGATGGAATGTTAAAAGATAAAGAGAAATTACATTAGTTCATCGGTTCCAAATTGCTAAAACAAATACCAGAAAATGTAATACAGTCTGTGTTCCTAGATAATTTGGCTGAAAAATAATCTCTTTCTTGTATACTTACCAGAATTTCCATTCATTTGCTCATTCGTTAGCATGAGAGGAGTTGAGGCATTGAATTAGAGCATCAGTATGCTCAGGCTTCCCAACAGAGATTCGAACATATCCCTTTAGCTCCTTGTTGCCGTAATGACGGATCATTATACCCATTTGTAAAAGATCTTCCTGAACAAAGTTTTTAATATTAGTTGAGTTGCAAATGCAGTTACATGAACATCCTTAAATGGTACTCCTTGGAGACATTGATGCAATGAAATGAAATGTGCTATTGGATATGAAACCGTTCTCTTTCATATAGAGACTTATATCGATATAAATGTATTGTAATACAGATTTGTATTGAATCATCTAAAGATGATAAACTACTCCACATCCATTATGCAACAAAGTAACACAAAAGATATCATGTATGCATCAAAGCATCATCCCAATAATCATCAAACTTCTGACAACTTAGAGATACACAAGAAACCAGCCGCCCTCCCCACAGATTGTAAAATGAAATGATCATGAATCAAAACCCTGGCTAAATATGAAAAGCAGATTTTCAGGATACTTCAAGAAATATTTATTTATTTATTTATTTATTTCTTGAGTTCCATTCTGCTAAGTTAGTCTACCACTACATAAATTCCAACAAGCACAAAGGTAATAAAACTCACTCATGCAAAGGAACAGTATTATGTATAACTTGAGTCACTTAGGTACTTCACATTTTCAGCATCAACATGATTTGACCAATTACCAGTTTACCACTGTCTAAAACAATCAGGAACTCCTCATGGAACTGGAAGTTCTTTTCTTTTTTCTTTTTTTTATTTTAACCCTGAACATAGTGAGCAACAGCTAGCAGTATGAATATGCTGCTATAATCATTAGGAAAGAAATTTATACTGTCAAACTAAGGCTGATAACTATAGAAATACATGTTTAAAAGATTATGGTGCAATGCAAATAAAAGAAACGTGAGGAAAGCTCCAGTTAGGTCACTTCACAATCTCAAGACGAGGACTTTTTTCGATAATGAGCCTGGAAAAAATAAATTACCTTTAATCTCTTAGCATCCTTTCCAGATGTAACCTCACAGAGGATGAAATTAGAATAGCTTGGGTGTGGCTTCAAGTAACACACTTCCTTCAAAAGATTATACAACTTTTCTCTTGCTTGTACTAGAGAATTTTTCACCTTCTGAAGGGTTATTACAGAAAGCCATCTTAAAACAAGGAAGTACAACACATTGTTATGTTAATGCACCTCCAAACAATCAGGGTTCTGTAAAGCAGCACAAGCATAAACTTCAGCTGCAACACACACATTATATGGTTGCTTTGCCCTCCACAGACATTAGATAATGCTAAGGGGAAATGCCCCATATCCAACACAAAATCCAGCTAAACCTGTTCAAGTGGAAGCAGATGCATACATTTCTTAAGTTTATCTTATAGAAACATAACAGTAAGCACTATCAGCTTATCACCATGTTTAGTAGATTACGTTATAGATAATCATATAGTTGATATGAGATGAAGTAGACATCCGTAAGAAATTTTCTTGTTAATTACTTCCTATAAAAAAATTATATGAATACACAATAAACTAGGATTCTTACAGATTGTTTTTTGTTCTCTGTGTCATTGTAGCCTGTGACTGATTTTCTGTGACAGAAGAACGGTTGGGCCTCTTAAAGTCCATGCCACTACAGTTATGGGCCAAAACCTAGACTCACACAGTGGTATCAAACTTTTTAAAATCCGCTTTAAATTCGTGGCCAGTAAGATTTGAACCTGAATTGCTCTGACACCATCTTAAAATCCATGCCACTACACCATAACTCCAAAGTTGTGCTGAGGATTGAGGGTTATAATATCACATTCTAACAGGGCCCTACAGGAGTAATTACTTCGGTGAATGGAAAAGAAAGGATAGAGCATTCTCCTAATCTTCCAAGGTAGCTAGATGACTGCTTTCTTTCATTGAGTTTTATGAGGGTAATCTCGATCCTTGAAAGGATGATCTTAAGGGGAAAAATATATTGGAAGACAGGTTAGCTTCTCATACAGAGGAGAGGGAATTTTCCAGGCATAGAATGTCCAGAAAAAACCTGAACGCAAAGCATCTGATTCTAAGTTAAGCAAAGCATCTGACTCTATTTTGCACAAGCTCATGGATCTTCCAAGGGTTATGACTCAAGCAGTGCTTCCTCCAAATGACTGAGAACTTTGACTCTACAAACAAATGGAGTCCTTCACCAAGGGGAAAGAGATCAGAGATGAAGGTTGAGATAGCAAACATAACTCATGTCCAAGGTTTTAAGGATAGGCCGATAATATCGATTTTTGTCACTGAGTTATCAGATTTGAACCCCTTCCGCTATGATAAGTTCAATTTTAAATTGGTCATCGTTTTTGGATGTTTATCGGCAATAATGCAGCGATAGAGTGAGATATCAGCTGATTTTATCAGTCTAAAAAATCGGAATTATCGGCCAAATTTTGTTTGGTTGGGTTTGATTTCAGGCAATGGTATTTAAGAAGCAAGTTTCTACAATTGGTTGGTGATCCTAAACATGTTTATTTGCATTTTGGTATGTTTATATTTCATTAAGGATGGTTCGATTACATTTTATGATATTATATTATGTATATACACCATCCGATATGTCACTCCGATAAAAACTACTTATCCCCGATATCCGCTATCCAATATAAAATTTGACCGTCCGGTAAATCCCCGATAACCGATATTTAAAACCTTGCTCATGTCAAATGGTATTGAAATACCCTCATGCTACGGATATAGTGCAACCGCGAAGCATAGGAGAGCAACTGTCTACTTATTTTTAAATTTTTGAAAAAGAATTGACCACTTTTAAGCCATTGATTTGCTTCAAGATACATGCATTATGTCAAAATTGCTCCTTTAAATTTCCACAAGCACATTGAGTTCTCCATGAACACAGCCACATAAACGTAACATGAAGAAAAAAGTTGTGCCCTCTATCGAGCACAGGTCCAGATCAGAAGGCTCTGAGGAATGATTACCAAATTTATGTTGCTGCCGCCTGATGTCAACACCTTAACTATTAGGAAATTTCTGACCAAGAAAAGCAGATATATGCAAGGTACTAGCCAAACTAAGGCTTGGTTTGGTATGGGGGGAGGCAGGGTGAGGGAGGTGAGGTAAGGTGAGCCGGTGATGTGGGGTGAGCTGGTGAGGTGAGGTAATGCAAAATGAACTAGAAATCTAGAGAGAGAATCCGTCAAATTGGGATCACAGTGGACACAAGAGGACGGAGAAAGTGACCTACAAAAAGGTCCACCTCCCCTCACTCTCCCTCCAACATGAAGGCTAGAAGGAATGTCCATCCTTTCACCTAATTGCATCTCACCTCACCTCCTCTTCCCTCCTCAAACTCCCTACCAAACCTAAAGGGAATGGTTGGCAGGTAGTAAAGCAGAAGATTCTCATGATATAGTTACTCATGTATAAAGGATAAAGCATCCAATTTATTATAGACTAGGGGTCTAAGTGAAGGCATAGAAGGAGGAATATGATAAGATTCACTGTGATGTTTAGTGTTCATATGTGAAGCACAAAGGAAACCAGAAAACCTATTTGAAAGGCATGTTCGATAATAAGAGCTGCCTATAAATTAAATAATCAAACTTATAACAATTACGAAGCATAGAAAAAAGAGCCGCCAAAGAATATAAGATAAAATAGATTTATATAGAATAATTGGATTCAAAATGCGGTTGATTTGAAACACAAAGTATCGTATTCTCATACATATGGAAAATAGCTGAAGAATTCTAACTAACCTGCTAGTTACTAAAAGTCCGAAGGACAATGAAATTGTCATGCTTCTTTACCCAGTCCATCCTCGACTTTATACCAGAGAATTCTATGTAAGCTTCATCTAGCACAACCAATACTGGCGGGCTAAGAATCTTTAGGAGATCTTCATCACTGATTATACTGTAAGAATGTGATAGCAATCAACTGATATCAGACAAGATAGACCCATGCTCTAACAAGAATCACCAAGAAAATGGCTGCAGTTTTGAATAAATAACAAGTGATCAACTATAACTAGAACACCAGTATGAATAGCTCAACTTTTTTCTACAACAATATGCTAAAATATCATCACAGTTAGAAAAAAGGACAAGAGATGTAGAATGAATTGGGAATTTACCTTCCATCTGGATTATTTGCAGATAGAAGGAAAATGCACTTTGGTTTCTCCAGTTTGACAAATTCAACAATGCGAGAAACATTCAAAGAAAAATCTGATAATCTTGGAACTGCAACATATTGGAAACATATGGACTGTCAGAACTGGTAACAATTTAGCTGGACCAAATGACCGTACTTTTTCTTTTTCTTTTATTTTAGAAGAATGATGAAGCAAAAGTCCTGTTGTGTTTCACTTTAAATCATTTCCTTTTTCTCCAAAAGAAGAAGCAGGTTAAAAAGGAAACCAACTAAGTACTTTTGATGACCAGTGCTCCATTCACAGCTTCATCAAACTCGACATAGTAAATGTTGGAGGATAGTCAATAATCTTGTCACCAGGATCAAGCACATATCTGTGGAAGACCACTAAGATAAACATCAATATACTTGATACATGCTGTGCAGGATAGTAATGGAATATGTCTTAGATAGAATCAGGAGAATCCATGCTTTAACCTCATAATTAGATCAATAAGTTCATCTGCTCCACAACCAGCAAAGTATATAATCACATTCAAGCCCTGAATCTTTTGCAAGAGCAGCTTGTAATTGACGATTTTCAGGATCAGGGTAAACATAAGGAAATGTTAATGCCTCCAGAGCTTCATTAACCTTTAAGATTTCAAACAGAAATTTAGAAATTCTCATATTTTCTAACTCTATCATTTTTGTGTGCGACAAAACACATTTATGTATTAAAATGAAATATAGGAATTTGGTAGCTCTCAACAGAGAGATGGAGACCAACAGGGGGCAGGTCCTGTAAATATTTAAATATCGGGAGCCAAAATGCAAGGGAAATAAAAGCTACTGACACCACAGTTTACACATTTGATTCAAGAAATGATTTTATCGACACGTAGAATTAGTTGCAACCCAACATGCAAATATTCAGACGTTCTTCACGAAAATTCAGAAGCTGGTCAATCTGTCAGGATAGTATAAGATTTTACTGATACACTAAGCTTAGGCAAGAGTTAGTTATTCGCCATTGCTGAAATTTGATTAATTTCTATTTAAATTTTATCAGGTAAGTGCATGAAGATGAATATAACAAAATGAAACCAACTGAGCGGTATATACTAATTGTTTGCAGAATTAAAATTTGCATCTATGATTTAAGCTATTACAAACTGGCCTCTGGAGAGGGACCATATGGATTTTCATTTGCATCAAGCTTGATGATGTCTTCAGATTTTCTTCCAAGGCAAGGGTGGCGACTTGGCTGGGTTGGCCCACAAGCCATACTAAAACCAGCCCGTTTCGGGTCGGTTTTGACCCAGCCTGGTAGAATTCGGGCCGGGTTTTAGCTCGGCTCAATCTCAAATGAGCCGGGCACGGGTCTATTCTGAAACCCATGCCCAAACTCGAATCCGGCCCGCCAACCAAACCCAGCTTGGATCGAATCCGGGCCCGGAACCTAACTCACACTCATTCTCCATAATAACATTAGTTTTTAGTAAAGTAAATTAGCTATTAGTAACTAACTTTTAGTAACTATTTAGTGAGCAAAATAATAATAACAAAGTCAAATGTGTATGTTTTTCAAGAGAAAATTTGTGTAGGTCGAGTCCAAAACCTTCGTCAAGATGCAATAAAATCGCTACTGATTGGTCAAAATTCATCTAAATCAAGTTTTTAAAAAAGTCAAAAGATAAAAGAAAAAAAGAAAGAAAAAAGGAAAAGTAGTAGGCTGGGTTGACCAACCCGGCCCGACTTGAATGGGTTGGGTCAATGGGCTCGCTTGGAGTGTGTTCCCCGCCTGGATACCCGGGCTTTGGCTCGAACCAAACTCAAGATTGACCCGAATCAACCCAGCCCGTATCAGTTCAAAATCGGTCGGCCTGGCCTGTTGGCCTACCCCGGCCCAGTCACCAGCTCTATTCCAAGGCGTGTCGATAAAACGTACCAAATAATCATACTAGAAGTTAAGCCTGATTAGCATAAAAAAGGCACTAAATTAATTATTTTTCTTAAATCGGCTTTGACCCAACCCATTTCGGGTCAGCGTTGACCAAGTCCGGTAGAATTCAAACCGTGTTTTGACTCGGCTCAATCTCAAAGTTGTCCGGATATGGGTCTATTTCTGAAACCCAAGCCCAAACTCGAACTCAGCCCGCAAACCCAACCCGGCTTGGATCGAATCTGGGCGCGGAACCTAACTCACACTCATTCTTCATAATAACATTAATTTTTAGTAAAGTAAATAAGCAATTAGTAACTAACTATAAGTAACTATCTAGTAATGTAAATAATAATAACAAAGTCAAATGTGTATGGTTTTCAAGAAAAAAGGGGCTAGGTCGAGTCCAAAACCTTCCTCAAGATGCAACAAATCGCAATTGATTGGTCAAAATTCATCTAAATCAAGTTTTAAAAAAGTCAAAAGATAAAAGAAAGAAAAGAAAAAGTAGTGAGCTGGGTTGACCAACCCAGTCCGACTCGAATGGGCAGGGTCAGTGGGCCGGGTTGGATTGTATTCTCAACCTGGATACCCGGGCTTTGGCTAGAACCGAACTCAAGATTGGCGCGGATTGACCCGTCCCGGATCAGCTTGAAATCGGCGAGACTGGCCCGAGTTGGCCTACCACGACCCAATTGGCAGCTCTATTCCAAGGCGTGTGGATAAGACCTACGAAGTAATAATACTAGAAGTTAAACATGGTTAGCATTAAAAAAAGGCACTAAATAATTTTTTCCCTTAAATCAGCACATCAAAGAAATTAATTTATCAAAGAAATTCCAAACTCTCTAGCTGAATTTTGAGAAAATGACCAATGATAAACTCACATTACGCGGTGCTGACATGCAACTGAAGTTATTTAACTTCATAACAATAAAAACAACTTCAGAAATATAACAAACTTTGAATTTTGAACCTCAAAAGGCAAGATGGACTCTATTTGCCAAAGAAATTCAAACCTTCTAACCAGATTGTTGACAAAATGACCAACGACAAACTCACATTACATGATGTTGTCGATGAGGAATACCATCAAACACCCGCTATGCAACTAAAGTTCTTACATGCTAACCAAAAGTTCAAACTTTCGCTAAAACAAGCACTAAGAATCTAACCAGGTTAATGGCCAAAATTTGAACTAGCAAAACAAGGAACAATCCTGAAACAATCCTAGCCTAGTTATTGCCTAACAAGATTTAAGTCCTAGCCCAATTCTGTTTAAAGGGCAGTTGCCAAACACAACCCTATTTGTCAAAGAGATACCAAACTCACTAAACAAATTGCTGATAAAATGAAACTAGAATAAATTACAAGAAATCCAAACCCCCTCATCTATTAAGTTCTTTTGTAAGAAAAAACCTAATCTATAATAGTTATTAACTGTTATTTTTAAACAGCTTTTAGTGTAAACTTGTGTGCATACGAGAGGATTAAATTTAGACCACAACTATGTTTATTGTTTTTACTAAGATAAAGTTCTCAATTTTTACCAAAACAAGCACTAAGAAGCTAAAAAAACCAGTTTCCTCAAATGAGTAGCTCATAAAGTTCTATCTAGCAAAAAATTACCTAGCTTTTTTTTTTCCCATAAACTCAATTAACTTTCATTCCCCCAATGCCCAAGACTAACAAACACCACACACGCTAGCCAAAGGAGATTTTTTTAAAATGCCTATTTTTGCTAAATAATTAGCAAAACAGACCGTTTTGCTAATTATTTAGCAAAAACGATCTCTTAGGTCGTTTTTGCTGTGAAGGCCTTCGAAAACATACAGCACTACTAGTCCCGTATGTTTAGTGGCCCAATTACTGGCCAGTAATTGGATCCACAAAACCCACGGGACTAGTAATCCCATGGGTTTTTTGGGTAGTACTAACCAGATGCACGGGACTACTAGTCCCGTGCGTTAGACAGAGACTTGCAACCAAGCCTCTATCGGCCCAACAAATCTACGGGACTACTAGTCCCGCGGATTTGTCGGGCCTATATAACCCACTGTGCCCAAAAATTAGGGCACAACCGCACTCTCTCATTCTCTCTCGCCCCAATCTCTCCCTTTTCATCCTCCCAATCTCTCCCTTCTCTCACCCAACCTCTCTCTCCCTCTCCCGATCTCTCCCATTCTCTTTCTCCCAACCAATCTCTCTCCTGAGATAGACTCTCTCTCCTAATCTCTCTCTCCTAATCTCTCTCTCCAAATCATTCTCTCTTCTTCTCAACAAACTCATGCTCTCCCGAAAGATTTTCCCCAAAGTTTGACGCCGTCTATCCTCTCTGATGCCGACGAATTTCAAACCTTCATTAAGGTATAAATTTCTTAATTTTCCTAAATTCTTCTATATTATTTAGTTAAAACTTAAAATTGTGCACGCTTGGGAATAACTATATATTTAGAATAATTTTTTTAATTACGATAAACAATTTGATTTGGTTAAAATTTGTTAGATTAAAATTTGTGAGATTAAAATTTGATAA
>JBAKGM010000081.1:21887316-21899464 GCA_037177215.1 Asparagus racemosus | reverse complement strand
CCCCCCCCCCCCTCCCCCCAGTTCCGGTGATCCTTTCTGAAGGAGATGGCTATGTTGTAGAGAGATGCAAAGGCCAGTTTTATGTTTGTCGCGGTGATGATTAGGACTCAATCCTTGATTATTTAGTTAGATGCTGTAAATTTTATATTTTGGTGTATTTCTAGGTTATGGTTGATCATTTAGTGTGAGAAGAGGGTGAAATTAGGGTACTATGTAAAAATTTGCAATGTTGCATATGTGTTTGATGAAATGAATCAAACCATGGTCCTTCTTTTCTCATTAGGCATATGCAACGTAGAACATGCGCCTGATGAAATGTTAAAGAGAGGTGAGTTTTGTTGTTTGGTCTTTTATTTATTTTGGTACTGTTGTGACCTTATGATATCAATCCTATCAAAGGCCTATGAGTTCTTATGGCACATTTACTTTTGCCGGGAACTATGAACAAGAGATGAATTTACCTATTAAAATTCTTTTGACTCATATCGGCCATAGAAAACATATATTTTCATGCAATTCAAACTCATGCAAACCAAAAAATAACTCTATTTCTCTCTTTATCCCCTTTTGTTCCCCCACTGCAACTGTATTTATTGAAGGCATTATCACATCATTAGAAAAATCAAAATTCATCCATAACCAAAAAGTGATCGAAGATAGGCACATATTATATTAAACATAATATAATATAATATAAAGAGGCATACCTTATAGCTAGAGTCGTGGCAGAATATATCACAACACCCAAAAAAAGATAACAATCCACTAAACTGGAGGATAACTACATCTTCGCCCATTGGAGTAGATCTCTCCCCTTCAATCCATCCAGAAAATCTTCAAGAGCTTAATGACATGCAGGATCCTCCACTTTCTTCTTAATAACATCCCCATATGCAAAACCCATGAGCATGCTGCTTTAGTTGTGCTTTCATCCGATTCTTGTTCTTCTTGTTGATGCAAAATGGACACCACCAGTCTCCATTCACGTTGCTAACACTCAGCCTTTCATCCCTAAACGCTAGATGCACTTCCTCCATGATTTCCTCTACTTCTACATCATTTTGTTTTGAGGGAATGTAATTTTCAAATGGGTCTTCGAACAGCTGTTCATGTTGCAAAGATAACAAAAGCAAATTATTAACAATTAAACCGAAAAATAATTAAAAATTAAGAATTGGACAGGGTAGGATATAAACTTTGGAGATGATTCGGAGGATTCACCATCTAGGGATCTTGGCCCCTTAGTCATGTTGATGGAGACAGAAATTAAAAGATTGAAGATAATCAAATGAATTGAATATCCTCTTCATTTGTAAAGATTAATTGAAATGAAAATAAAGAGGTAGTTGATTGAGTACCCCTAAAATTCAATATAAATTTAATGAGAGTTCTTCTTCCCATTGATTTTGATAGTTGTGTGTCATCTATCACATCATGAACTAAGTACAAATTTAGATGCATTGGACTTACATTGATAATATACACCATTATGGCATTGATACTAACAGATGTATGTATTAATGTCATAGTAATACTGACAAAAATATACTAATATACTTACACTTAGATCAATATAACCCCGCTGTAATAACAAATAAGCAAGGTTGTTTTAAAAATCTCTAATCCTCTAGGTAGCCAAATAGTTTGAGGCATAGACTAGAACGATAAAAGATGGGAAATAGTAAGAGACTTTTACAGGAGAATAGAATTAGATTAACTACTTGGAATATAAGTATACTTACTAGAAAAATAATGAAATTAGTAGATATCATACTTAGAAAAAAGATAAGTATAATTTATTTATAAGAAATTAAATGGATCAGTGAAAATTATAGAGAAATTGAAAAGACTTGATATAAAATTTAGCACATGGAGAAAGAGAAGAATAGAAATGGAGTGGGAGTCCTTGCAGATAACATAATAAAAAATAGTATTGTAGATATAAAAATATTAGAGATAGAATAATACTAGTAAAAATTATATTAGTAGTAGTGTTTATTAATATTATTAGTGCTTACGCATCACAAGCAGGGTTGCCCAAAAGTACTAAAAGAGAACTTTTACTTTGGGATAGCTTAGATGAATTGGTACAAGGAATTCTAGGAGAGAAATCGTTTATAGGAGGGGATCTTAATATGCATGTTGGTTAAGGATAATAACGGGTACAAGAGTTTGCATGGAGGTTTTGGATATGGAGATACGAACGATATGGGAGAATCAATTTTAAAGTTTGCAACATTGTATGATTTAATAATAGTAAATGCACAATTTAGAAAAATAGATGAACACTTAATGACCTTTAAAAGTAGATTTAATAGTAGTCAAATGACTTTTTTCTTAGTAGAAGGGTGGATAGGTTAACATGTAAAGATTATAAAATTATACAGGGAGAGAGTTTAACTACACAACATAGATTGATGTTATTAGACTCGCCTTTTAAGAAAAGAAGTAGAAAAACTAATATGCACAAGAGACTAAGGTGGAACTTAAAAGGAGATAATTTAATGCATTTTAAAAATAAAATAATGAAGGAAGATATCTGAAATATGAATAATAAGACTAGCATTTATGTGCAATAGCATGCCTTCTTTTATTAAGAAGGCGACAAAAGATGCACTAGGAGAATCTAAAGTTGTAGATTAGATAGTAAAGAGAATTGGTGGTAGAATGAGAATATGTAGAAGATATTAGAAAGAAGAAAATATGATATAAAAAGTGGCAAACATGTAGGAGCAAAAAACTTGGAGAAATATAAGCTAGCGAGAAAGGTAGCTAAAAGAGCAGTTAGTGAAACTGAATATAAGCCTCATGCGAATTTCTCTCTCTCTCTCTCTCTCTCTCTCTCTCTCTCTCTCTCTCTCTCTCTCTCTCTCTCTCTCTCTATATATATATATATATATATGTGTGTGTGTGTGTGTGTGTGTGTGTGTGTGTGTGTGTGTGTGTGTGTGAGGAATTTCAGTAACGTTTTTACCTTATGTATTTGTGGAATATTTTATTCATGGCTATATGTAAACTTCACTACATATAATATTTATATATATATTAAATTGAATTTTTACTGTAATCTAATTTACCCTAGAAATGGACCCACATTCCAGGTCCATGGGTGGGTGTGCATGTAATCAGTTGAGTGTAATAAGTAATGTCATCCCTAGAGGATAGAGATCTTATCAGAATCATTCCTATAGAAGTGGAGTGGTTTGCACTTTAAGTAGAACGGGTAAAGTTTCCAAGTTAAACTCTCTAACAATTTATGAATGGTGTTGATCACTCCTTCAGTTAGGATGTTTTGATAAAATCTCTCCTCATCCTAAAAAATGGTGCATTAATGGTTTTTTATTGATTATTAATTGTGGAATTATTTATTTTTGTTTTTTTTTCCCTTTCATATTTTTTTTGATCGCGTCTTTGGTGCACACGTGAATCGAACCCAGGCCCCTTACGAGGGAGCGACATGACTTTTCCATGTGAGCGACTAAGTCACCCCTTTTCCTTTTAGATTTTACTTGCCTCCATTTGGCTAAAGAAGAGGAGATAGGCGGTTGTGGACAAAAAACTAACATGTGTCACATCATAAAAACCTATGTGTCCCTCTACCACTCAGAAAGTGACACGTGGAAACCTAATCTTATAGCATCTAAGAATCTTCATCAATTAAAACTCTCTATAATTAGAAAATTCTAATAGTTCAATATTTTGTAATCCTTATCAGATTATCACTATCCATAATTTAAAAAAATCTCATAATTATATATTTAAATACAGAAATGAAAGGAAAAAACTCATTTAGAGAGCATCTCTACATAAAATCATGGGTTAATTTTAGAAAACCCCTAAACTATGGGGGTGTCTCGGAAAAGGCCCTCAACTATTTTAATTGGAGAACCCCCCCCCCGCCCCCCCCCCCCAAACTATAAAAATTTGAGATAACCCTCCTGAACTTTTCTCACTTTACCCCTCCTCAAATGTGAGGTGTATCTTAGAAAAAGCCCCTCAACTATTTTAATTTGAAAATGCACCCCTCAAATTTGAGTGTATTGCAAATAACTGCCATCAAGTTTGAAAATCCAAGAAATCCAATGAACTCTTCTCACTTTAGGCTCTTAAAGCTTACACCAAAAAGTGTAGCACGTTACATAACAAGTAAGTGATTGAGAAAAGGTCAACATACAACACTACCCCCTTGCCCCCACCCACCCAAAAAAAACCCAAATCAATAAAATATTTTGATTTTTTAGGATAAGATAAAGGGGGGAAATATTATAAATTGATTAGGATTTTTTTTCACTGGTTGGGAATTTCTTTATAGATAAATGAGTTGAGTTTTTAAAAAATATTTTAATTATTTTACATTTTAAAATGACATCAGGGGAGTTTGTGAGAAAAGTATGAAAGATTGTTTTGGTGGTTGGGGGCGAGGGGGGAGGATATTGTGAGACACCCATAGTTGAGGGGGATTCTCTAATTTTTAAAGTCGAGTGGGGTTATCTATAATATGCCTAAACTTGAGTGGGGTTGTCTAATTTTCAAAGCCAAGTGGGGTTATCTATAATGTGCCCAAACTTGAGGGAAGTTTCCTCAAACAAAAATAGCTAAGGAGGTTTTTGAGACATCCACCATATTTAAGGGAGGTATTCTAAACTTAATCCTAAAATCATATATTCAAAATTATACATGTGTCGTACTATATTTAAACTAGATGGATTAATCTTAACTTGAAAATATTATTGATCAATTTACAAATTTTTTTATTATTTAGTAATTTGATATCTTGTCTTTTACTAATTTTTATAAAAAGTGTTTGTTGGTTAACCCATGTTTCTCTTTAAAATAATAATAATAGAACACAAAATAACATAAAAACATATAACATGTCAAGATCTATAAATTTTAAAGAAAACCTTTCCTATTGTAAAACATGATCAGTGATCCATAAAATATGAATAAATTATTTACACAAATTATCCGAAATATCATCTCAAGTTCTTTTTATAAAAAAAATTTCTAATAATTCGATAGAAATTCCAATAGGTTCTTAAGATTATTCTAGGAATAATATATTTGGATTCTTAATATTATTTTATGAATATTTTAAAATCATGTACATACTTTTCTAATTAAGATGAAATTCTAATACGAACATCACAAGATTGAGGTACATTTTAGTTCATCTAGCTATGATATTTTATTTGATTGCTTCATGTTGTTGGGTTTAACTCAATGTACTTTTTAGTTCATACCATATCTCATAATAATATTATTATTATTATTATTAATATGTTAACATAAGATGACCTTGCCGGCTGGCAACATCTTCACAGTTCCTACATCGAAGAGATATTTCGGTGTTGTGATCACACAAAGAGTGTAGACTTTTTATATCCTTTTTTATTTTCTAAATATCATAAAAAGGAGGGATATTACAAAGGAAAGTTTGATGGCTAAACAATCTAATTTTAAATTAAAAATTTTTAAATAAAAACTATGCACGTGCTCACTCAGCAAGCTGTCTTGGGAGAAAGGATTAAAGAACAACAAATCTAAATGAGACATGCCCCAGACTGTCTGCCTAAGTAAATTCCACTAAGGATTTAGGAATTGTGTGACTAATGATCGAGTCGACATGATCAAAAGCCAAAGGCACTTTAGCAAAGGCTTCTGCAATAGTGTTTGCTTCATGCAAAATGTATGTTATCCTACCATTCTAAGAGCGCTGACAGCTCATCAATGTGTGCTAATAAGTTGTTGTGTTGTAGAAATAAATAAGTATTAATCACATTCAATTGGTTGACACGTGTCTCAAGCAGACTACACCCCAACTCAACCTAGACATGCCAAGAAAGGAGTTGTCCCTTCTCGCCAGGTCGACGCAGGCGTCCCTTCTCGCTAAGCTGAGACAGGTGTCTCTTCTCGCTAGGATGAGGCAGGCGTCCCTGCTGCCAGGCCGAGACAGGTATTTCTTCTTGCCAGGCCGAGTCGTCCCTTCCTATTAGGCCGGGTTGACAACTTGCGAGGCTAACTAAAAAGGCAGTACTTATCATCCCTTCTCGCCAGGAGGCATCCCTTCTCACCAGGCCGAGTCGTCCCTTCTCACCAGGCCGAGATAGGCATCCCTTCTCGCCAGATCGAGTCGTCCCTTCCCACCAGGTCGGGTCGACGACTTGCGAGGTCTACTAAAAAGGCAGTACTTATTATCCCTTCTCGCCAAGCCGAGTTGTCCTTCTCGCTAGGAGGCGTCCCTTCTCCCTAGCCCGAGTCATCCCTTCTTGCCAGGCTGAATCATCCCTTCTCGCAAGGCTGAGTCGTCCCTTCTCGCCAGGCAGAGTTGTCCCTTCTCGCGAGGCCGAGTCATCCCTTCTTGTTATTCTGAGTCAAAAGGCGGTCATCCTCGACCCCCGCCTACAGCTAGTCACCATCATATTAAATATACTGTCAAAAATCATCATTGCTCCAGCCCCAAAAGTCTTTATAACTCATCATGCTCCATCACCCACCATACCTCTTCAGTCACCATCACATCAGATCAAGGGTGACTCATGCCACCCACAGCCGACACATGTAAAGTAACTGCTGACTAAGCAGTCTGCTTAGACTCGGCCGAAATTACAAAATTAACCCCTCTGAACCTACTATAAATAGAGAGACTGTCTGCAGCACGCAGGTTAAGCAATTCCTGCATACTAAGAACTTATTCAGTTTAGTGGTTTCTTCTCCACTCAAGCTCAAATACTGACTTGCCGTCTGAGGAATTACCGGAGAACCGAACTCCGGTCCTCTAACATGCTGCAGTTTTGCAGGAAGCTCAGCAGTCTATTAGGGGATCTGTCATCAAAGGAGGTCAAGGCAACCTCTTCAAGATTATCCTCAAACTGTTGAGAACTTTGACAAAAACATAAATCATCAACATATTTGCTTCTTGCTCCTCGTTAATCAATTTTATAGCCTCCAAAGAGTCGGTTTCAAGGACTAAATGTTTATAACCACTGCTCTAGGTAAGCTCTAGTGCTAGACAAATAGCATGCAGTTTACCTTCAAGAGCAGAAGCAATCCCTATCTTACGAGCAAATCCTAATAATCAACTTCCACAAAAATCACGCAACACGGCCGCCCCTGATGCAAATGACCGAGCAACATTTGTATTGATTTTTATACCTCCAACATTCGAGGGATTCCACCCAATAGCTAATTCTATCGATGATTATCGCACATTCACCCACGATCCTATTTGTGGGAATTGTTAAATACGTCGATGAGCTGTGGTCGTTATATCACCAGAGAGTTCTTCATTAAGATTGTGCACCACATTGTTCCCCCAAAGCCACAATGAGCTCACTACCCCTGCAAAGAGAGTTGACCAGTGCGATGACCATTCATCATTACCGGCTCCATTTTTCAGATTGTAGTCCACCTAGTCACCTAGGCGCAAAGAAAAAAAAAAAATGTCTGCCATTATGGAACAAGTTGTTGCCACACTGTGATTGCCCATGGACTGTCACAAACGGCATGCAATAATGTCTTTATTAAATGCGCGCATAGGTTGCACTCGGTTGTACCTTGAATACCCCTTTGAAACTTCACAGCATTAGTCAACAATCAATTGAGATGAACAATTCAGGAAAAGCATTTGTCACAAAGTCGAGTGTTCACAAAGTCGAGTGTTCAATTGAGATGAACAATTCACGAAAGTTTCTATTATGCTAATAAATAGCCTCACACATTGATCGCGGAACCCGTGCAATTTGCACGGTGTAAGAAGAAATGGCTGATGTGACCAAGCGAATTAAAACAGCCCTACTTGCTTGTGAGAGAGAAGTTGCCTTCCAGCTCGAGAGGCGATTTCTGACTTTATCTGGGAGATACCCATAGGTGTCTTTGTTTACTCGGCTAGTGAAGTAGGATACGAAGATATCTCCCTAAATTCGTGGTCAATGCAATCTGAGAGTTTTTATTGATCACCCGAGCTTGACTAAACTGACAATGAGACTAACCGAGCGTGACTTGAAACTTTGTGTTACCTTAACTAAGTATGAGCCTTACTGAGCGTGAGTTAGTCTGACAGTGACACTTGTTAGATGTCACAATACCAAATCTCTGCATTAAATGCTTGAAATTTGAAAGTAAAGTAGCATAAAGATGATGCCCAGTGTGGCTCAGCACAGTCTAAAACTATTTAACTTTTGTAACTCAGCGTGACCATAAGTCTGAAAAGGCACTGTGCAATATTAAATGCCTGATTCACAACTTTCACATCACAGCAAGCTGAGAGTGTGCAAACTTATCGTGGAGCACAAAACGAAGCCTATAAGTACCCCCTTTCGTCAACATTTCAGATTCCTCTTCTTCTCCTCTGGTTCAGCCCATATTCGCCATAGCCCCTTTGGCCGTCGGGTTATTCATTTCGTGTTGGCGTTCTCTTTGCCTTGCCCTAAAAGCTCGACTCTTTCGCTAGTCGACGAGGTGATCCCTCTCCAGCAAGTTGTACACATTGATGGAGCTCCCTTCAACTCCAAACTCGACGACGAAGAATAGGTTCAACAGCAACGACATCCTCGTGGTCAATGGAGCCAAGATTTAGTCTCTTTCGATACACTCTCCCAATATAAAAAATTATAATTTGTGTTTTTTGAGTGAAGAATGACCAATTGCGAACTTTTGACCCAAAAGATCGCAGTCGATTCACCGAGACCTTTGTCAAAATCTTCATTGCGACGTTGCAAAGACTTACAGGGCGGAACTCGGAGAAGGATTGCGGGTCTTTCACCTTCGGAATCAAAGCGATCAATGTATCATTGACTCCCTCAGGTACACTGCTATTCGTGAAAGCCCATGGCACCAGATTAACAATAAAAGAGCCTACTTGGGACCACTGTCTTCGGAAAAACACCGGCTGCAGACCATTCGGTCCCAGCACTTCAATTTACCAAACAGGTTTCAGTCGAAGAGGACTGACTCGGCGCTTAAAGTTCCTCGAAATGATTCAAGACTAATTGCTTAAGGTGATCGGGCTCTGAGCACCATTCTCCAGCCGCATCCTTCAAGGCTGTAATTTAAGCCTTTCGACGCTTGACAATCGCGCGAGTATGAAAATAGTTGGTGGTGCGATCGCCAAACTGAATCCACTTAGAGCGAGATTTTAGCTGTACCGCCACGCGAGTTTGTCCATGCACAGTGCGGGCCATTGAACCCCAGGTCAATCAAGTTACAACCATTGATGCAAGAAAGAAACTCGTTGATGCGACGCTCATCAACTGAAGCTCCTCCTCGCTTTTCGCTCGTCAACTGAAGCATGCAAGGGAGCTCACCCATTAGATGTTTCGGGATCACGAACAGCAGACTCTTCACAATGAGCGTCCAACCTCAGATTTGGCACAGAGGTTGCAAGGTGCAGAGGATGCGTAGTCGAAAGTTTTCGACTTTGGGGTGGTAGCAAAAGTGAGGGGTAATATTGGACGTAGTGGTACTTTGAGCTTTCTGGTGTAGGTTTTCTTTTCCACTTGCAGGTTTCAGTTTGAGAAGAGGACACATCAAGCCTCCTTTTTGTTTCTTGGTGTTTCACTCCAGCGTGTCCGCCACCTCCGTCGAGTCGCCGGTCACTGTCGTCAGAGAACTTGTGATTGGTGCTGCTGTCATCACCTCGGGAACGTTCATTCTCACTAAATATATATGGGATGAAAAATATATAAGTCATTGTTATGGGTCATTTATATGTTTGTTTCCATTATAAAGGGAACATATACAAAGAAATAGAAAAGAACATATCTAAAAAAAATTTTAAAAAAACAGATCCATATGACTTTCCAAGCTAATGACGTGGGTTCAGTTTCGCTAATAATGTAGGTTCAGTTCCCGCTGCCCGCTCCATATTAATTAGTTTGCACGTAAGACTCATCTGGCAACATACTTGCATACAGTTATGAATAAATATATTCACCAAACAAGGTAAGACCAATATAATACTAATATAGTAACTATAACTGAGAGCAACTAAATTATGTGAACTTTTCAGATTAAGGACAATATTCCACAGACCCAACATAATAACTTATCAATGTAGTTGAGCATGAAAAATAATCGTTCTAACGTGCAAAATAATGAGCATGTTTTTTTGCAAATAAATACAAATGATGGTAGAATTTATTCTTAATTCATACAGCTAAAAGATAAAAGGGTTAATTGCGGATATTCAGAATAATCTTAGTTGCGAATGTATAAGCAGAAGATACGCATCAAATGTCATTACATGAAGAAGATAAAAATAATAATTCACACAATGCAACAAATGCAAGTTGGAGTTTAGTTCAACACTAGGCACCCTGAACTTGTATATAAAGACAGCTGGAGAAAAAAGAGCAAGAAAAAAAAACACAGGCTTTTGCACATAAAACAAAAAATAGTGTTGTATTCTCTCATGTATAGATCATTCCATAAATATGTATGCATACAAATGTCATGAAAATTTTAATACATTTACATATAATTCCACACATATCCTTTCTCATCCACCGCCCACAAATAAATAAAGGTATCACTAAACATTCTATTTCTATACAACAATTATCCAATATACAATAACCATTACATCTCAAGAGTAGCAAATGGAGCAGAAAACAGCGCAAAACAAAAACAAACTCACAAATCAAATTTACTACATATATCACCCATAAATACTATGCTTTCACTATCTTGTTAGATTAAGCTAGTAAGAGCTCCTCGTTCGTTGCTGTGCACTATAATCTTGTTATTTAGCTGGTGTTGGTCTCAGTCAGGATTTTGTCAGTGATCTTTTGTACATTCAGCGCTAGTCTGGCTTCGTGTACTCGAGAAGCATATGGGGTGACCGATAAATCTTTACAAGCGTCCAGTAAAGGACTTCTTCAACTTCCAATTCTCCCTCTGCTCTTGCAGCATAAATGTCCTCACAAATTGCTATTAACCTGCAGCAAAGCAATTTTTTTGTCATAATTTCAAGCGTTAATTGCAGGTACACCCCTGTAATTTGACGATCATCTGAACTACGTTATTAGCAATTACACCTCCTGAACTTCAGATGACATTATTTCTTCAGTTGGGTAGAGATGTCATATGAGGATCACGTGATAAATATTACTTTTTTCCTGCAGTTTAACTGGAAAAAGACTGATTTGCCATCTAAATAATAAGGGCAAAATATTAATGTCATCTGAGACCTAGGGGTGCATGCTAATCAAAAAGTTACTAACCCTATTTTTAAAGACAAAGAGATAGTTTATCTCTAAATAAACAAACAAAAATACAGCATTTAGATTGACTGTCACCAAAAAAATTGAAGCTGATTCATGAAATAAAGCAAATGAATCAAAATAAGGGAAATGATACAGGGAATCATGGAGAAATATTATTTATCTTTCAGGTTATGCTAGGAGTCTAGCAAATGTTGCTCACATTGGACCATCTTTGATTATATTAGATGTCTGTGGTTTATATGTCTCAATTCTCTATGATAATAAGAAGTTAAAAATAAGCAGATAAAGACACCTTTCAGCATCAATTTTGTTCAGAAGTTCATGCAAACCAAGAAGCAACTTTTAGAAAATCTTCCAGAATAAGAGAAAAGTCTAGAAGAAGGCTGCAGTGACCGACATTTATTACTGTGGAGAATTGAAATTCATCTCTGAGAAAAACATACAGGCTTGGAGATTCCTTACATTCTATGTTACCTGGGTACTTCTATTTGGAAGCCGTACCTAACTCGATACGTACCCATACCTGTACCCATAACTGTAACCATACCCAAACTTCTAGGACACTTCTTGAATATATGCACACGTTTGTTCAAGCTTATACTCAATTACATACCACATGTTTAAATTTACAACACTCAAACACTTCTTTAACGTATATTCTACATTTCACATATATTTCTAATATAACTTATGTAAATGAAAAAAATAATATTGATCTTATGTAAAATATTAATGTAAATACATATAAATATACATAACATACCATGTCCCTTACCCTACTTTTTACAAACTTGACGTGTCCCGTACCCATACCCATACCCATAACCATACCCATGCAACTTACCTTACATTAATATGATTACAATGCAAATTGTAAACTCAACCAACATATTTAAGACATGCAATATTTTATTCCCATGCAA
>JBAKGM010000081.1:21870494-21887216 GCA_037177215.1 Asparagus racemosus | reverse complement strand
AATGCTTTGTTTTAAATCTTTTTTCTTTCGTTTTTTCCCCTTTGAGTCACTTTCTCAATTTCTTTTCCACGAAAAAATTTTTCAATACCTAAAGTTTGAGCATATATTGTAGAGATAACTCCCCTCCTATAAAAAATTGAATTAACTCCTTCAACTTTTCACTTAACTCCTCTTGAATATGAAGTGTGTCTGAGAAACTCCCCCCCCCCCCCACCACAAAACTATTTTAATTTGAGAAACCCCCCTCAGTTTTGAGCATATTGTAAATAACCCCCCGAAAGTTTAAATTTTTTGAGAAACCCCCGTGAATTCTTCTCTCTCTGAAAGCCAACATTGTTAGGTCTAGCATGTCATATGACACATAGATGACTAAAAAACAATGAAAATACACCTCAGTCTGATTGTTTTTAGGACAAGAGAAAGAGTAGAAAGAGGGGTAAAAAGCATTGCAAATTGATTAGTATCTTTTTTACCAATTGGGGTTTCTTTATAACCGAATGAGTTGATTTTCAAAAGGGCATTTCAGTTATTTTACATTTTAAACTGACGTCAAGAGGCTTTGGTAAGAAATGTTTGAAAGATTAGGGGGTTTTGTAAGACACCTCATAGTTGAGGGGGGGTTTCTCTCAATTATTCAAAGTAGAGTGGGGTTATCTATAATATATCCAAACTTGAGGGGGATTTTCTCAAATTTTTTTGTTGTGGTTGGTGTTTGGGGGGGGAGGGGTGGGGGTGGGGGATTGGGGTGGGCGGGAGGGTGGCGCTCTGAGATATTCACGCTGTAAGATTGGGCAAAATACTTGTAATTATAATATCAGTAAATATGACATTATATGAACATCGTTACCTAATACATTTTGGTCTAAACATGTCCATCATGATCCCGGTGTTCTCATTGAGAGCACAATTTTAGTGACAAAAACAAAAAAATGTTGTAACACATGGCATTAGCTTGTGAGAAAGAAATTTCAGTTTGACGAAACAACTTTCACGGAGTTCGTCTTCAAAAAGCCTTGGCGCTTACTATTTAAAACTAGCCAAAGAATTATATATTTTTTTCTTAAATCATTGATATCCGAAGAATTATATTGAAGTTGATAAAATTGAACTTCCACTTCTGAGGCCTATCCTAAAACTATAATGCTAATCTAATTCTATAATTCACTGTAACTTCTTTCCAATAATTTTTCTTCATTTGTTTTTCTAGTTACTACATTATTTTTCTGTAAAAAAAGAGTTTACAATATAAATAAATATGTCTACGCGCAACACACGTGCTCTATACTAGTATATATATATGTGTGTATGTGTAATAAGTTGATTATCAGAGAAACCTAAAACAAAAGTAACATGGAGTACCGTGGATTAAGAAAAATGTTGAAAGAACTTTAAGATGGAAAAGTTTAAGTAGACCCATTATAATGACAAAATCAGCTTGAGGTAGGCTTGGTGTGATTTATATGCCATGACTATGTCAAGCATATTCTGTTTCGTGTCTATTAACATAGCAGACACTATAAACAGGTTAACATATACCAATCAGAAGATAGAAAGTGTGAACTCAAAAATAAACAAAAGGTGACGCAATGATAGAGACTGGCATATTTATTAATCGCATGAGACATGACTATTCACAAATAAGAAAATCAACTTAATACAGAAAATACTTTTCCCAGCACTTATTGCTAATAACGACCAATTGGTGAAGTATGCACTTAAATTATGAACTCCTGAAGGAGTGGAGGCGTTATTTCCTTGGGCTTCACAGAACCATGCATTAATATGTATAAGTTGAAATGTTGGCAAAATATACCTGTCACAAGAAGGAAGATTTTCATAAGGTATTCTCATCCGTAGATCAGAACACTGGAGTCTGATAAATCGACCAACTGCTAGCACAAATGTAATATAAATGCCCCAAATGCTGAACTTGCTAAGAGTTTCCCCGAGAATACCCTCTGAAAGAAATTAGAAACTTGATCAGGAACCAAATCAAAGGGAAAAACTATAATATAGCATCGCCATTTACATTATATACACGCAGACAGATCAACATAATCCATAGCTGACCACACACCATACGCAAGCCACACGATTAGGATAAGGTAATTTACTGTGAGTATAATTCAGAGTTTTCAATTTCTTTCCTTTTTTCTTCCAAATATTTCTATTTTCTTTTGTCAAATTCCTCGTTTCAGTTATAGATCAGGAAAGCTTATGCTGCTAAGCGACTTCTTTTGGACATGCCTATAAACAAATCAAATCAAGTTAAATAGTGCAGTGTTCATATTGTATTCATTATTACAATCTTTATTCCACACTCTTCAAGTTTCTTTGAACCGAATTCAAATTCACGAATATCCTTCAATATTCGTCAAATATTTGTTGGATATCAAACTATACCTATTTGATTAATATTCTATAATTTATGAATATATAATATTTGATTAAGAAGATTTTTATTTTGTTTAAGAGACGCTTTAATTTGATTAAACTTTGTTTTTCTAATAATATCAAAATTCATAATAAGAAATTATTCTTTATAGTGATTGTGTACAAATCTCTAATTTGAATGTGTGGTTTAAAAGATTGAGTTGAAACCCTTAATTCTCTCAAAATAAGTAGAGAATCTAGAAATAAAAAATATAAGGGATAAAAATGTAAAATATCTTGTACTGTCTTAAAGTGTAAGGGATTAAACTTTAAACAAACATTTGATAAGCAAATGAATCAAATATGTTAATGATCACATTTGATTTATTTAATATACAAATAAATAAAATTTATTTGATTTCTTTCAAATGATCTTTCGTATCGAATTGAATGAATAGTTAGACAAATAAATACCAAACTATTTGATATACATTCAATCAACTCTGGCTCGTACCAGTAAAGTCTGATTTTTCTTGAATCATTGTCTTTTTGGTTACTTCATTGTTCTATAGTCTTATACTTTTTACTCTTTACTACTTTTTAATATTATGAAATTCAATATATAACATTTAAAAAGTTCAAATCTCGCAATTTCCAGTACTTTCTTGAGTCGGTGCATAATCAGTTATGCATCATACAATCCTGGACAAAACGCACAGGTGTTTTAGTACATTGCTCTTGGCCATGATTCGCCCAGCTTGTACTGATTAAAGAGGACTGACATCAGGTGACAACAGGTTGAATACTTCTGTTAAATCTTTCATGATCTCGCACTTAATAAATCATCATCATATTAAAAATGCATCCCATGAATAAAAAAACTTTACTGGTCTGACAAGATGGAAATTGCGGAAGTACAGCCCATAGATCATCTAATGGAGTTATTAGTTTAGTGAATTGTTAGAACAAAATATAGGAACAATGACCCATAAACTGCAAACAGTACAAGGAAGAATCAACACTAAACTAGAGTTAGAGCAAAGTTTAGGATCATACGTGGTGTTTCCTCAGATACAACAACAGCCATTGGTCCAGTCAACCCATTGCACGCTGACATATTTGATACATCAAAGTCATAAAAGGACCACCATGGAGGAGAACCACGATTTAAGAAAAGGTTGCCGCTAACTGACGAAGTATCCTGTGAATGTGATAAGCAAATACTTTTAGAGGGTCGGATAAATAATGGATGATCATAATGCTAAATAAACTAGAAACCATTAGAAAGGTCCTGTTATTGAACTAAATGCTGGCATAAAAATATGGGAAAAGAGAATCTCTGCATACTGTTTGTTCAAGACGTCTCACTTCACCGGAGCTAGTAACCCGAAAGTATCTAGGATAAGCATCAGTGAGTGGAAAACTCTCAGCTGTTCCATTCAATACTTCAATGACTTCAATCGGAGTTGGAAGATTTCCCACAGATGTTTCAGATTTCACAGCTTCCTTTCCTTTAGGCCTCTCCCTTGTGAAAATCCAAGTGAAAACAATATCCATGTTAACAAGGGCTGTAATGTATCTATCTTTAACAACAGGAGGGATCAGCCACAAAGTGCTCGCATCATCTTGGCAGCAGATCAACTGAATGTCTTGAACATTATATGCATTCAGATAATTTTTAGGGTCGATTTCCTCTCGAAACTCTTCAAAATGCTTTGAGGAATGTATTTCACACAAAGAGGTTTGGAAAAGGGTCAACCTTCCACCTGCAGCTTTGATGTCAATCTGAACACTGACATCTTGAATGGGGTTTGCAATGTTTGTTGGATTACCACTGCTGTACATCTGTCAGAAGAAATGTTTCATGCTGTTTAGTTGTATGCAGAAGCCATTGAGTGCTAGTTTGAAAAGAGAGAACATCAGAACAAGAACTGAGAAAATAAGACGTTCATGAAAAAACAACTCCGGACCAGGTAAGAAAGGAACTAAATGGCCATAACTCATAATAAACAAAGAACTAAAAGTAATTGCTCTTAAGACACAAAAATGAATATAAAGATTGCATCAAAATAGAAACAACTCCAGAGTAAATCTGGTACAAGTGTGAATAATGTGAATCGTAGAGGGCGCACAACATAAACTTGGTAGCATCTAGAAGGAATCAACTGAATCACAATTCAAACAGTTATAATGAGCAGATAAGAGAGGTAGTATATGGTCCGAAATACCCTTATATGAGCATGTAAATTTAGTTATGGCCTTGCACACAGCATCAGCTTGTTTACAAGTATAGAAAATTTAAGCAGAGAAACACCAACGATAAGCAAAGTGCTTAATTACGCAACGGAAACAAAGTTAGAAGTCCAGTATCTAAAGCAATTAATCAGTTCTGAGCATGCATTTAAATAGCACAATGCTTCTGGCAGCTCAAGCATACTTTCTTCTCTTCATAAGTCAAGTATTTTCTCCTTAAAAATACCTTTAGAGCAACTCAAATCCCTTGATTAACAAAAGAAAAAATCAATGAAATTAAGTAACATAATTGACTAGCGTGTTAATAGGCTTTAAGAGGAAGACAGCTGAAAATGTATACATGGGTATTTAGCTACTCAATTTCTACAAAAAAAGTTCCCACAACTATGTATGCGAGAGAAAAAACTGATTTACAAGAAAATCAGGTCATGTATCAGAAACTTACCAGCATAGGGGCCCAGATAACACAAATCAATATGAAGAATAAACATATTCCACTGCAGAATTTGGTCATTTTAGGTTGCTTTTGTCCTTGTTTATGTCCAGCTCTATTTAAATCAGCATCACATTTGACAAGAAACAAGCTCGCATTGATGTCCTCCAACTAGACAGTAAAAACATATCAGACTTAGTAATCAAAACTAAATAATACACTTCTAAAAGTTCAACAGCACATAAATTGGTAGATACTACCGACTAACCAAGCGACTTTGTACCAGATTACTTAAATTAATCACAGAAAACCTGAACTAGACATCAGCAACTCATTCAACTCTTTCATTAATGTTAACGGTGATACTTAGACACGGCACCACTGTACCTTACTCATGGTATTAACAATAATTTTCAAGGTATTACTGAAAAGTAGTTAATACATCCTTTGTCAACCACATGTCTAAATGCCTAGACTTTTTAATTTCCCAAACAGCCAACAGGTATCATTTAATTTGATTCACATTACACAGACCACAATTTACTAAATACAAGATGAGAGAAACTAGACACAACCTATTTCTGGTTGAAATGCTCATGATTAGAAATCTGAAATACATCATTGGTGACTGGGTATATAAGAATAAGAATAAATTTAAAATAATCAAAGAAATCATATGCGGTGATATGTATAGACATCAGCAGAGTTGTTGGGATAGTGAATTGATCTTACCTTTAGCCAGTCATACATTGTTAGAGATGTGGCAGTGCAAGACCAATCAAGTACGCATCGCAGTTCATAGAGAAAAGGTAAAGCACGATAAAGTCGGAAGCCCAAGTAGTTAACTTGTGTAACTTTACAAGTCAAAAATTGCCTGTATAAAGTGCTCTTATTAGGAATTCCATAGCGAATTTGTATTGCCTGAAGTGCGAACGAAACTGATTTTGTGAGAAAGATAGCACGAATTGCAAATCCTCCAATTCGTTTGTTTGGTTCCATGTTCCAAGCATACTCAGTGACTGAGTACGTAAACAAAACTAGGTTGAAAAGGAAGAAAATAACCTTCACTGTAGCAAAAGAACAAAGGTATATAATACGATCCAGCACGATTAAGAAAAAAAGAACCTGCAAAAGAAGGAACAGACATTCAGCAAAGGCATCTTATACTAACCTATTAAATATATGTTGATGTTTACAAACAATATAGGCCTTCATCAGCATTCGATTTTTCAACAATGTAACACACAAAAATTTGTTTATACCATACACTTACCATTAAGATGAAAACAAACTCTTTAGGAAACTGATCCTCAATCTGATAAACATCAATAAATTTGTTGATGTTTTTTATGACTGACTGATAAAACATAGCAACCAGAAAGAAAACTGCCAAATCTGCACCAAATATATATGCATATAGGTCAAGTTCTCTCCTCCCTCCCCCAATTACAGATATAACAGGATAAGGAAAATCAATCTCTTCAAACAACCCGGCACTTTGTGCTTTGAGGATCTCAGCAGAAACATCTGCAGCTGGAGTCAATGATCTATACCAATCCACAGTCTGACACCCTACCAAAGGAGAAGCATAAACAACTTCAAGGACAGCAACAGCTACATCTTCATGTTCTTGACTTCTTTCAATGCTTTGAATTCTAACTCTACTAGCAGAATGGCATGAAGTTGGAATTTTAGCTTCACATCTTGTTTCATGAGCTAGCATAAGCAACTGATTTATTCCTGTTTCAATCTTCTCTGGTTGAATACCATCCTCTGGCCAGTCACTAACTTTCATTGACAACTGCACAAAATATGGAGGTGCTTCTGAACCTTGTGTTAGTGACCTCCAGTACTTAGAGAAACTTCGTGATATAACATTTACCATGTTCCTAACAGGTGAGAGAAAATGGTTTAATCTGTCCCTCCAACTGTAGCTTCTTCTGTGCTCTTCTTGATGCCAATTTCTCTTATTTAAAAGATTAAATTCAGTCACAGGTGCCCACTCACCGTCCTTAGCAGTTATTGAACTTTGCAAAAGGGTTGATATATACACCAGAAAGAGAGGTAGGGTGCTAATGACAAATGATGCAGATATTTTCTCTTTCGGAAACCCTAGCCACCTCAAGATCGTGAAATTAATATTTAAACCGCAGTGCTGGATAATGATCTGATAGAAATACTGAAGCAAAATATTGAACTCTGTGTAGATAAGCATGATGATCCAGAAGAAATAACTAGGACCAGAACTTACACAGAGAGCATACAAGAAAAGAGCTGCAAGGTAGACCATGGACATCAAACTGAAGTTCCATAGAAAAACAATTATAAAGCAACAGTAACAAACAACATCATTGTTTGATCTCATCTGTGACCACACATAACGAAAGATCCTTCCGATCTGAAGGCTAGCTGTAGGCGTTGATGTCCCACTACTAGAACGAAGTGAATTAGTGCAATCCAGTTGCCCATGCCCTGAGTTTTCATTCTCAATTTCATCATGGATTCCATCTTCTGCAGAAGAGTGCCCATTGGAGTCTGATTCTTCGGGCTCAATGTTCAAGAAACTAACAATGTTCGTAACTGCTTGATTACCAAAAGATTGTACTTGAGAAACACCGTCACCTAATAGCTGCACAGCAGAGATTAGAGGATTTTCCATACCCTTTCCCTTTATTTTTTGGATTCTATCTGCAGTGAGATCAGAGGATCCGTGCGTTGTAGGGACTTCAGTTATTTCAGACTGAGCATCTAAGGAATGCCTCATGTAGTCCATTGTCAATAAACTTTCACTTTTCTGACTTGTAGGCGACTCCTGAAGCTCAGAAGTCCCCTGATTAAGTAAATCATTCTTCAACATATCAGGCAAAGGAAAGTCAAAGGAATTATTAAATTCTGCATCAACGTTATGGTCCTGTTTGGTGGGTGAAATGTCATCGGCATTGGATAACCTGTTAAATTTGTCCATATTTAGAGAAGAGTTCCTTCTATGTCGGAGACCTTCACTCTTTGGTGAGGTGTTACCAAAAGTTGCACCAGAATTCATGCTGTTAAGCTGACTTTGTAGATTTAGCATCTCGGATTTCATTTTCTCCACTTGCAAGTTGCGTAATCGCTTTTGTTCTTCAGATTTACGGATATGATGCAACTGTGCAGTTTTCCATGCAGCTCTTTTCTCTTGTTCACGAACCATAGCACCAATTTGTTCTGCCTCAAGGTATCTTGCCACATAATCAAAACCACCAGAGTAAAACATGTATGATTGCATAGAGACTAACAAAAAGATGATAATTTCAACAAATGCCGACCTTGATGTAATCCGGAAACCATAGTCATACTTGTAAAGTCCGATAACCTCATATATGTAGTCAACTGTGTCACATTTACCAGAAGTGAATTCACCAAGATAAGGAGACTGATAAGCAAGAGAAAGGACAATGAGTGCAAAATTATACAGGCGCAAATACCGGAAAATTTTGTTCTTCTTCTTCAGTATTTCTAGTCTCATTCTGAAGAAAACCAGTGCAAAACCAAGATAACCAAGGTGCAGAATGTCATACTCCAGAGTCCCAGTTATAAGAATCAAAGCAAGAACAATGTCCAACAGATGACAATACACGTATAGTTTAAGATAATCAAGAAAGGTCCAGAAACTTTTTGTTTCAAATGAGAGATCCCTCCAGACAAATGAATTTTTCCTTTGCGATTTCATCTGAAGGTATGTGTTAGTCTCTGAGAAACCGGTGAAATAGTCAGATCGGAGCTTGAAAGAAGAGAAGATAAAAACAGCATAGTAGCTGACAAGCATCAGTGGATCATCAACAACTACCCCTGCATTAGAGAAAAAGTTTGCTGGTCAGTTACAATTACAGAATCTGGTTAAAGAAATAGAGTTCATAGACCCTTGCAGAATAACGAATATCATGATGAAAACTTAATTACCAAGCCAGCATTTTGTGCAAAAACTGAAGTAATGGCTTGAGCTTCTCCAGCAATCATGGCAGCGGATGCTCATATCTCTAGGAATATGAATCCAAGGTATCAAATCTTTCCAAATAGCAAAGTACTCCAGTATGAGGATCGACGCAAAGAGAAAAACAAATATGGGCCACAATTTCCTAATAGCCTCTCTTTTCAGAAATATGCATGTGATAAGGCACATGATATAAAACATCGATATCACATTCAGCACGGTGAAACTCGCCACAAGTAAAGCAATCATATTTATCTCAAGACCTCGTAGTTTGAATAGATTTTCCATCCAGAATTTCAAATAGATTTTTAGAGTAGCCATTTGCATTTCAAACCTCTCCTTTTTCAGAGCAAGGATGTGCTTCTTGTTCCACTTATGACTCTCTCTAGAACTTCCCCATATATATCCAAATGAATATTTCCTAGCATTATTACTCGCTGAGGTTCTTCTAATGGTAGACTCTGAATCTGAGAACTGATACAACTCAGAAAGGGATGGCTCCCTCATCTTATTGACGCCATGTTGGGCAGATGGACTGGAACTTACTGACGACATTTTATCTTCAGTATAAGACAACGTGCTATTTGAAGTGTTGCCTGCTGCTACGAACAATTGGCAAGGTTCTTCCCACTTCCCCTTGTTTACCAAAGATCTTGGCATTGTCCCTAACCAGTGGAAAACGTTGTATTGGAGAGTACATGCAACTATTACCAGAATTTTCCCCCTCAAGCCAGACTCCAAACCCCAAAATCCAGATTCAAAATACCTGAAACCAAGGAAAACTGACAAGCCATAGAGCTGTTGACCAGGAAACATATGAGCCAGCTTACCCCACATCTGGAAAAGATATTCCAATGCAACAAGAAATCCTGTGTAGACTAAGAACAATTTTGAAGGAATCCGAGAAGCTTTTGGCAATGTTGAACAAATTATTAGACCCAAAAGATAAAGGAACCCAAACGCGCTAATCGGTAACAAGGAAGCATAAAATACAGAAACAGACAATATTTTCTCACTATGCCAAATAAGGAATCTTCGGATGAACCCAAGGAATCCACGTTCTGATGCATCAGAAGAATCTAATGCCATATTGTACTTATTTTGTCTCCTTTCATAGCTGTAAAGTTGCATCACAATTAAAACAGCTAAAGACTCCCAGACATTCTCCAACAAAGAGGCTTCTGGATTGAATCCTAAATCAGGATACAGATCAACCATCTTCGATAGCCATGACTGAAGACTGGGAGAAATGCTCAAGCTGTAAGTGAAGACAAACACTACTGTGGCGTAGATTTTCAAGGGAAGCCAGAGTCTCCTTTTTGTCTTTTCTACCAACTGCCTTCCTATTATCCAAAATAGAAGGAAAAACAGGAAACCAAAGGATATGTAATTTGGTGTCACCAGATATAATGTGAGAAGAATAGTAATGAAAGCCACATATGTGCCATATGAACGGTACGTAGACAAACATTTCTGGCCAACCTGACTGAGATATGTTGCTATAAGCTTCTCTGGTAAGAAAAGGAAAAAAAAAAGGTTAGAAAACTAGTAACACTATTAATCATGACATGCAAATAACACGCACGAGTGTGGGGTTGAGGGGTGGGGATACATGTTCATAATGCCATTCCTTAGAACTTAATGACATACCACGTGAAGAGTTGACAGATTGACTGTCACTGGAACATGAAGAGGCATATACAGAAAGCAAAACAGATTTGCTCAAACCAGCTTTCAGGATGCTGAATCCGAGAGGAGGAGAAGGAGTACGTTGCACAATAGCAGATAATGAAAAGAGCATTTTCAACCCATGGTTTTGTAATGTACAGAAACACAGCAACACACCTATCTCAATAAAATCCTTGAAACTAGTGTGACTTGGGACTCCTGTAAAACGACGAACAGACAGCATGAGAAATTTTTTCCAATTGAATAGCATAGCAGGAATGCAACACTAGCAGTAATGCAGGAAATTAACAGGAGAAACATAGAATTTTATTATACTAGAAACAGAACCATGTTGATGACATATGAACCTACAATTTGCAAATAAAAATACAAATAGAATTCTGTATAGTTAAAATGATATACCATGGAAACAGAGCAAGTACAGAACTCACTGTGACACCAAAATATGGTTTAGGGTATTGACATAACCATTGTTTTATATATCCCGACATGGCCTGATATATCGCCTAATATATCCTTTTATAGGGCTTGCCGCAACTGATATGGTCTCTAAATATCATTTACCACTTTTTGGCTATTTTGCACGATATATCCCTGATATGGCCGATATGTTGGCCGATATATCCTTTTATATGGCTTGTCGCAAAACAGTATATCGCATTTGGCAATTTTTTGGCGAGGTATCATGATTTTCCCATTATATCAAATAACATTTGGCCTACAAAAAACCAGACGAAATGGTGCAACGTTGATTTGTGTTTGTTTTACAAGGTTGATTAGTGATCCTAAACATATATTACTTACATTTTGGATGCTTAGATTTCATTATGTATGTTGAGATTACATCTTAGTGCATTATACTATATGCAAACAACCGTAATGGCATTCCGATATTTACCACATATCCCCGATATTTCCCCAATATCCGCAATCCGATATGAATTTTGGCCATCTGATATTTCCCGGATATCCAATATTTAAATCATTAGACATAAGTCATATTTCAAGAACTACAGCATTCCCAGAAATGCACTGGAGCAGTTATTCAACTAGAATTTATATTCTATTCTAGTTCATTCCATATATTACAGATCTCAGGGCAGCAGAGATAGGTAATTTTTCATTTTCAGTTTGTTCTCTAGCGAAATTACACATTTTTTAGGTAACAAGAATTTCAACATTTCTCTCTGTACCTGTAATTTACATCCTGACAGCAAAAAATGGACTATATTCTGTTTGAATGATTTGCTTGGTGTTAAGGCAGTGTTACTTTGTATTCAGAATTAATACTGTGTTATTGATTGTGAGACTATATCAATGGTAATAAAAATGGTTAAATTCTAAAACATTAAGATTGTTAACATATTTATAAGCATAAATCTGAAAATTCATCATCCTTCTGACTATATCAAGCATGGGCTTTGATGTAAAAACACATATATAAAGGTATGTGACGTGCATCTACATACATACATGGAAGGTGTTAAGGAGACTTGGTGCCTAGACTGAAAGCTTCAGTGTGGTTTCAGCCTCTATATAGGTGACTCAGAGGACGTGTTTTGCATAGATTCATACAATATTGCGTGCAGCCTTTGGGTATGTCTCAAAACTTCTATTGCATAAAACAAATTTCTATTGACAGAAAAAAGAACAATAAAATTTGCAATCATCATATCCCTTATTCACAAAGTTCTGAATATGCTTTATTTCCTACTTTCTAGAAAGAATTCATAGATTAGTTAAAATGATGAAAATGACTGGACTCCATAAAGTCATAGTGAGGACTAATCAATCAGTTTATTGCATGCATATGACAACCAAAAAAGTAATCTTTAGGCATAATAAAGCAATACTTACCAAAGAATTGAGTTAAAACAGATTATCCATCACAAAGTTGACACTAAATAATCAATGTAATGAAACAATATTATCCAATTTGATAAATCACATTCTTATCCATAGGTTATGTTGTTCATATAGTTTGATATAATACATCTATTTCTTAGTATCTCATTTTGCTAAATGAGGTGAAAATTTCATCTCTCGCTCGTCCACACGCACAGACAATTATGTGCCTCTAAGTGCTTCCAAGTAGAGAGTGAAAAAATTATTTTCGAACAAACAAAACGACCAGCAATCACAACAAAAAATTTACGAAGGCTTACCTAACTGTGACAAGATTGACAAAGTTAAGGAACCGCTCTGCTCCAAAGTATCAGAAATTAGATTCAGCTGAAGGATATACAAAAGAGAAAAATGTGCTGCACAGAAAAGAACCAGAGCCTGACGTGTACTTCTAGTAATAGAATGGCTCAACAAGTACACCAGAAAGAAGCACACTAAAGTACAAAAAGAAAGAAATCAATATCAGTTTGTAACTTCCTCATTCATTATTAAAAAAAATGCAAAATACAGCTAGATGTAGCAAACCTAGATAAGCATCATATAGAGCAAATTAAGCTAGAGGTCTTTGAACTAAAAAACTTTTTTTTTTTAAAAAAAGATGAGAAGACACATCATACAGCCAATACCAAGTGATATTTCAAACCTATTACATCTACATGTTAACATTTCCCTTCTGAAGATGGTAAGCTTCCAGCGTAACATGTTTCAAAATGTATTTTTTATTTGGCAAGTCACTATTGCATCACAGCATGACTTTGGCCTTTTCTGATCAAACTCTTCATCTTCTACCAAGTTGTGAGATTACAGATGGCCAATACTTGTATTGTTCAATAAAGGAATGTACTATTGCAGGTAAATTTTTTCGCATTATTGTTATCAGCAACTAAGCTTCTGTACCATAGCATGGCCTTAGCATTTGCTAATCAAACTTTTCATCCTGTAACCCAGTTGCAACATGATAGATGGCTATTGCTGATGTTGTTCATTAAGGAACACAAGCTGTATCTGCTAATGAACTGCAACTAAGCTTCTGTACTATAGCATGGCCTTAGCATTTGCTAATCAAACTTTTCATCCTGTAACCCAGTTGCAACACGATAGATGACTATTACTGATGTTGTTCATTAAGGAACACAAGCTGTATCTGCTAATGAACTGCGCCATACTATGGCTTTTGCATATGCTGACCAAAGTCCTCAGCTTTATCCAAGATGTAAGATTACTGATGGCTATTACTGAAGTTGTTCAAACAAGGGAATGCATTATTACTGATGGCTATTACTGAAGTTGTTCAAACAAGGGAATGCATTATTATACATTTTCTCTTCATATATATGCAAATACATAAGCAAGTACCAAAAGTCTTACATTGTTACCATTATACAATGTACATCCAATTTTGCTTCTCTTCAGCGTTGGATTTATATTGCATCACATAGTCAGTTTCAACACTGGAGATGTTTGAAAAAGATTATTGTTAAATTACACTATGTAATAGACTCAGGAAAGTCTAGGCTAACTGCTTAGTGTCTCTCGTATGCATGTATTGCAAAAGAATAGACATAAGTAGGCTTGGCTTAGTTATAGCTTAAAATCAAAAATCTTTCAGCTTTTCTATCGACAATTTAAAAAGAAAATTTTATTTAAAAAGGAAGTGTTGTCCTTGCAACTTGTATTAATGATACAGGTAGCGGGTAGCATCCCTTGAACTAAAGCAGAGACTTCACCAGATCATTTAATAAGATGATCATAATACACAGAAAACAGGCTATACACTCAACAACTTAAAAAGTAATGAAGATGAGGAAGGAATGTTTCACCATACTATATACAGCATGAATATAGCCCGGCTTCATAACACGAAGAAATATCAAGGCCAAAGTGATAGCACGTGAACACTTGCGTAGCCCCCATGCTACAGTAGCTATTATCAAAACCTTGGTATCCTCTTTCTCTGCAAAAAGTAAAAAAAGAAAAAGTAATAAGACTAGAGATAAATATACTCGCAAGGCTGAAGTTATGTTGAATGTGTATCTATTATTATAATGACCTTTTAAGTTAAAAAAGTACACTGAGAAAATACCAGACCTAACTATACAGCTGGATTACAACTATTGTGGTTTTTTCCCTTCAAATTAGGTTGCCATTAATTCACATTATGTAAGTTATGACAGAAACAATAAAATAATAGCTAGGGTGGAGAGATCAGGTGCAACATGACAGAAGAAAGTGGGCAAAAAGGCAACAGATGAGAATGATAAAGATGAAAACGCAGTTAAAAGATGTTGACACAGGAATAAACCTCTTCTGGATTTGGATTATGGTAGGTAGATCTTCATTGACAATATTGATTTAGCAGAGATATACATAAACAGTCAACTTTGAGGTTGGAAAATGAAAGGAAATAAAATCTGGTCCGGCCAGACTTACCAAACCAATTTCAGAAGAAAAACATGAAAAAACATAAATGATTATAAAATGAAGCGATAGTAGAGGACTCAACCACACATATCCTCTTTTGCTTGAAGTGGGAAAATAAGTTATCTTTCATTTTGGAAGCAAGAATTAGGGGGTCATCACTAAGAAAAATAAAAGAATAGTAAAGTAGAATTCTCACGTACAAAAACAAAAAAAAAAGAATCAAAATAAAAATCACAACATAAGTGAATTGATATGTTAACATTGTTGTCAAGTGTGATCTCACCTTCTGCAGAGTGATCATCATTTGAGGAAGAACTGCCGTGATCAGATAAGTACTGGAAAACAGAGTTATTAACAAGATTCCCAATTGCTACAAGAACACCAAGACAAAATTGTGCAAGCAGAAACAGCCCTGGTATAGGATAATGCCAAAATCCAATAGTTTCCCAAATCTCCATGTCCTGCAATTGTTTTCTTAAAGCATCATATTATAATTTCATTACTCCAATAGGAAGCGACTTTAAGGAAAGGAGCATAATACCTTCCTGAACTCTTTCTTGAGAAATGTAAATGCGACATTGAAAACATATGTACTAGCAGCCCAAACAAGAATGAAGACAAGAAGCAACCCGTTCAACCGGTGCAATCGAAACAAGGAAGGGAAGGCATACAAAATATATCCAACATAAGCTAGTAAACCAAAAGCACATATGCTAGTAAAACTGAAACTCCAAAATGCAAGAGCAAGCAGCAACACCTGTCACAGTCAACACTAAAAGTTACGGTCTTGCATGAAATATGAAACCACACATTAACTTGTCAGGAACCACTGTAAACGGTAATATATTGGTCAACTATCCAATTGCAGTAAAAGTCCAGACATTTAACTATAGTGAATCAAGGTTTTAAAAAACCAGATATGGCTAATGGTTCCGGCTTTTGACCCCTGCTTAAGTATGATACTGGGAGTTTAGGCAGTTTCAATAATTACAAATTAGAAATATCAGATAGCCAGTATTGGCAGGTTAAAAAATTCAAATTTTATTAAAATACCAAAAAGTAGAAAAGACAGTTAACATCACTGCAAAAATGGACTCTTTTGGATGATCAGTGGAGTGTAGATTAGGTTCAAGAACAATAAAAAATTATGCTAACTAACATTTAATCAAACTTGTTAATTAATAAAAAGTAATAAGTATGGCTATATTTAAATAATTAATATGCATCTTATTTTGAGAAAACAATACATGTCATGGTATTTGATGAAGTTTATAGACATTCACTAATCAACAATGATCAAACAATTACAGTGTGAACAGGATTTATATTTTAGATTAGGTATAATCTATCGAGAAGTATATACATCAGAACAATATTAAAATTTTGTTTTATTAGAAATAGTGTGGTAAGCCAGTAACTTTAATTTCAATAACTTTACATCTTATTTGGGGGGGATTTGTAAAGAAAAACTGGATTTTAGGACTAATTACCTTAAACATTGTGTCACCAAGCAGGTCCACATCTGGTGTATTTATATCAGAGCCCACACTGAAACCCAACTAGTCAATAGACTCCTCATGACCTCTCAGTTACCTCTCCTTTTGCCTCCCCTACGCCCAAACAACCACCAAACACTCCCACACACCCCTCCCGCCCCCCCACCCACCCACCCCCCCAA
>JBAKGM010000081.1:21853573-21870394 GCA_037177215.1 Asparagus racemosus | reverse complement strand
AAACCCCCCTCTCACTCCATCCTTATCATTAACACCAAATCTAGAGCCAGAGTAACACGACTGCAATGGCCAATCATGGCTACGGCAAGGTGACCAATGTTATTAAGATTAGAGTTATGTCTAAAAGGAGTTGATGGGAAGCAATTAAGGAAGGTATGACAGTGGTAGCTTCAATGGAAATGATAGCCATAACAAAGCTGAATGAAAGAAAAATATTGATATAGCTAGCCCCAAAAATTTGAACTAGAGGCTTCAATGTCGCTGTTGTTGAGTAATCTTTCCCTGGTTATTTAAATCTACAGGACTTGTTGTGATATTAGATAATAGAAATAACAAAAGAGTAATTCTGATTATTTAAATCTACAGATAAAACATCTCATTGCATTTATTTTATCCCCTAAGGAGAAAATTGTATGAGAAAATACAGGAGCACATAACATATGTGCATCTGTCACAAACAAAGCTTGACTACACACTTTAAAATAAATCTAATGAGGCAGACTTAATCACCTTTTCTGTCATTTCTTTTACTTTAAAGTGGTGGGCATCATTATCAAATTCTCATCAACTCCGCTTATTATTGCAGGAGAAGTATGAAAACTCATGATAGTATTTCAAATGGAGTTCCTATCCAACTCCTTCAAACACAAAAATATGCAAGCATATCTGCTTATATGAAAAGATTTGAGACCTACCGGGAACCCATAAGTGAAGTAATTAATGCTAAAATTCCGGAAAACAGATCCCCTTAGCAGCACATTTGTATGCCTGACACCAGACCTACAAAACAGAAATAGAAAAAGCAAGACAAATGAGACATTATAGCAGAAGTAGGAGAAACAGTACAAAAAAGTAAATTGAGATATTATAAAAACTATATCGAGTATCCTCGAGTATGTTAAACTACCTTGTGAGAAAGAGGGAATGAAACACTTCCACCTAGAATGTTCATCAATGGCCAATAATAATAGCCAAAAAGAAAAGGAAAAAAGAAATGCTAAAGAAAAAATACTGGCTGCATGATTTGCCAACAATATCTCATATTACGCATAAGATAAAACAATCTACTAAAGTGGATATAAAGTGTGTATTCCAACATAGTACAAGAAATACCAACACCGGTAGTTTTTTACTAGCAATATGATAATAAAGTTAAGATCGGGCACATAAGCAGGAGATAAATCAGCAAAATGACTAAAAGAAATATATATAAAATATCAAATGCCAACAAAAAGACATAATTACACGGTAAGATATTTATTCCCTGCAGATGGAAAAATTTAGACCTGTTGAAAATGATAGCATGGCCATACAAGGGAGTTAACACAATATCACAACCTATATGTAAATGTAATTGAGATGATTAATTAATTTATGTCAATTCATGGGAACATTCTGCATTTTGAGCTCGATCAAGGGCAGAGAAGTTAAATTTGTGGGAGGGAGACAAGGATACAACCTATACACAGCTATGATGAGCATGCCAAAAGACTCTCCACTTTCCAACTAATAATTTGAAGTTGATTGATAGCTTCATTTAATTCCTTAAGTTGATCCGAAGTTTTTGCATATCAAAGCTGAATGCTTCAAACATCGAGACACCCCACACTTGGTACAGAGAAAAAAATCACCACATCTTCATGATTCATTTTATTCCATAAAGAAAAGTACGGACTTTTTTAATGCCCACAAGGTTGAGCTGTCACATCTATGGACTTCCAATATATGCACACACTAACCTGAAGATGCGACTCCACGGATGATTCAAGCAAATTCACCCATCATGAAGATGAACACACCATACTCATAACAAAGTGTAAGGCGCTCAACAAAACTAACCTCTGGAACCCTTCTACCACAAGACTATTTAAGAAGCCAGATTAGCAAACACCCTATACTTAGGAGCTGCTGCTCATTTCTCCAATTAGGGGTGATCTAAACACCAAAAGACGAGATACAAAACAGCTGTTTGTGTATAGCATAACAATCATGACCGCAAATAATCCCATTCCTGAAGAGGTATCAAAATTCTAAGTTCAGATGTTTCAACATATCAATCCATTTAAACATGTAACTGCTTCTAAACACTATCATTATATACTGACTATTACCAACATAATGACAAGGAAAAACAAGATTTAACCTGGAATTGACAAGAGAAAGCAGAATCAACATGAGTAGTTCATTCATCAAGCAGAAAGCTGTTAAATTTTAAAAACAGACCTTTCACCTAATAATAGTTTATAAGTATTATTGCACATTTCCAATTTACAAAGAAAGAAAACTACTTTCTCAACTTCTAGAACAATCCTAACTTGCACTCCCAGAATGATTGGATCATATACAGTATATGTCAAAAACAAGAAAATTATTATAGGATACACAAAACCCCCCACATACCGATATTCTCTTATGAAAAATGAATGCTTTGATGGTAGAAGTCGTTCTGTCAGACTGTCACCACCCATAGACATAATAGCATCCATTTCTTCCAGATCACATTTGACAGATGATAACTGCAATAAAGAAAATATTTAAAAGGCTATTGTATGGACTAATTATGAGGTTATTTTTACGGATGCGACTAAGAGAAATGTTGGAGGCAAAGTGCAACTTGTAACACAAAAATGAAAATAGAGGACATCAAGTGCCATAGCAGGGCAATGAATCTGTGTATACATAATCGTTATAATATGTAGTCACACAAATATATAAACACATATGTACAGTGCCGTACAACATGCCTCAAAAGTGCATAACAATTGTTGCAGACAAATGGTGAGGCAATGAAGAATGGCACCGCAATAAGAAACATGAGTTTGGTAAAGCGTGTTTTGTGCTCTTTTCTCTACTTTATATAACTTTATTTCTCAATCTATTTATCCAGTCGACAAACCCCCCCACCCCCCCCCAAAAAAAAACAAAATGCCACCGCCACCGAAAAAAGGTAAACATAGAGAGAGAGAGAGAGAGAGAGAGAGACTACTAGAGCCTTATTGCAATGGCTGATGAGATAGATTGAACCAAGGAGATGTTAGAACTACAAAAAGATTAGGTTGGATCAAGTTACTTCAAGCAGAAATGTTTGGCAGGTACTTTTATGTTTCACATGGTCAAATTTCTGCTTTAGGAACTAGTCTAGTCATGCTACAACTGTAGTTTTTCTCTTCTTTTTCTTTCTTCATTAGAAATAGCATGCGAATTTTTGACCCGATTTTCGTCTTTTCTGTTAACCCATATACTAAATAAACAAAAAGCTTCTGTCTGAACAGAACAAAGAATGAAGTTTAACGAAGGAGAAAACATGAAACACTATCAACTGATCTTCATAAAAGTTTTATAACATAAAAACTTAAGAACCAGATACAAATACAAAACTCAAAGAAAATATAATGAGATATAATTCCGTCAAAAATCAAATGGATTACTCTTGAATAAAAACTTTGGTGGTCAGACTCAGCTCTATTCAATATACAGAAATAATGCACCTAGAAGTATACAGTAGTTTCTTATTCAAGCTTCCTGTCCACATTTTCCACTGAAAATTCTATCAGTGATACGTGGATACTAAAGAGTATTATGTGGTTACTCTTTTCCACTCTTTCCTCGTATATAACAGCTGCTTTGCATGACTACTAAAACTGATGTCAACCTCAAAATTTTCCTTGTCTAATGCCCTTCAGGACCCACCCAAACAGCCAAAATTATCTCTTCGAGCAACATCATTTAGAGAGGGCACACAAGGAAATATTGTAACTAAAAACTGTTACAATAAGACTTCAGAGAAACACCTATTTGAATAAAAGATTTTATGGAAATTAAAGTAAATAAAACACAAGAAATTGATATGTGATTCCATTTCTAAAAGGACTAGAATTAAAAAAAACTTGCCAGACCTACAAACATAATTACAATGACTCTAAATCAAATAAGAAAAATATTAAGCTAATCAGATGGCTTGAATTTTTATCTGATGCAATCCCTATAATCTCAGGTACCATTATGTATAAATAAAATTTGTTAGATGGGTACACTTTGCAATATCTTGCATTATAAAATAAGATATATAAATTGAGCATCATATTAAAATGTCCCAGATCTGCAATGTTAAAGTAACTCAGAAACAGGTAGCAGATTATTACCATGAAATAGAACAACAAAATAGAGATCCCAGAAGAAAGCTCTGGCCACTCTGATTTGGTGGTTATTTTGTATAAACCCATGAAGTCCGCAGCTATTTGAAACAATGTTGGGAGCTCAATTGGTAGCTGATAAGCATAAAGTAGGAAAATGCTGACGCATGCATATATTAGCAGAGGTCTCCACCACCTATTAGTCATAAATATATACAAATAAAGTCTCATAGAGAGAGAGAGACAGAAACTTAACACGCATAAAGCACATAATTCAAACGCAAAACAACCGATGAAGGACAATTCTTACAAAACTTACCGGAAAAGCCCAAGAAAATTGCTTGTTAGAGACCAATCAACAAGGCCGACACAGCTACCAATAAAAAAAGGCAATGAAACCCATGAAGGATGACTAATCCCTACAACCAACTGAACAGCTGGCAACAATAAACAACATGCTACCCTGAGATGATAACCTACAATTTTGCAAGAAAAAGACATCAGAACAATGGAACAATATCTCATATTGACATCAAATATTTATGAGATTGAATATGGAACGTAGATCTTGGTCAACAACAAACAATTGTCAAAAAATTTTATTTACACAAACATACTATAATTATTCTGCTCAACAACAAAAAAAAATTTGCAAGTCTGGATATCAAACCTATACGACGAATGGTTGAAGAAAAGTTTAACCAGCAAGAATCCCCACAATTACTATTTCCATGGACCTCAACAAAAGCAACAACAGAAGCTGCCAGTTGTATAATCACAAAGTATACAACAGATCTTGATCCCCAAGGCTCAACTCTGTAAAGGCAGAAACGTTGATTACAAACATAAATAAGATGAGCAGTTCAGAAACTAAAAAGCTCATATTGCAAATTTTACCGAGATAAAGATATGTCTTGACAACCTCCTTTTGGAATTAAACTAGCTCAGATAACTAGCAAAATTAATGGTAATACCAAAATCAGAAATTTCTTACATGTAGGAGCCATAATTGAAGATAGTGATAGGAAAAAAAACACATTATACTCGATGCGGAAAATAATTTTTTGATGACTAAAAAGAAATTATGACATAGGGAGAGTTCATGAAGGCTGGTAGTGCAAGGATACAAAATTATCAATCTAGGTTTTGATGCTAACAAGTTACTTGGACACAGTGGTTGCACTGAGAATATATGAGTACATTGATTGACAAATGATGGCTTCAAGTTTGAGTATATAACACTGTTGAAAAAAGCAGCAAAAAACGATGAAAAGTGGTGGTATAAAGCGGAAGCAGACTTTGGACGTTTTGCTTTGCCTCAAAGCGTTGATATAAAACGCCACTGGCGGTTTTTGCTCGAAAAAGCATGAAAAAGTGGCAAGAAGCGGTGAAAAGTGCTAGAACGCACTTAATAGTGCTTTAAAACACCTGAAACTCATCGTATCCCACTATCCTTCTTTCTCTTTTACTGTTGCAACCCAAAATTAGACCTAAGAACCCCAAATCATCCTCCGCCTCCATCACCTCCAGCCGCCAAATCCGCCACCTCCCATAGCCAATTCCGCCTTCATGAACTTCTCCCGCCTCCAGCACTTTCTCCCACTGCATCCAGATCCTCTCCCGCCGCCTCTCACAATCCTCCACCACCTCTCTTGACCTCCTCTCACCATCTTCAGCAAGCTCCTTATCAAAACTTCAGTCCGCTGCTCCCTCCTGTCCACCGCCTTGATGAAGCACTGCTACTTTGTTAATATTGTGTGATGGTTACACACCTATATCATGATTAGGTTCTTTATAAATCGTCAAATATGCATTTTATAGAATTTTTATATTTTTCTTCAATTTTTCTTTTTTTAAAATATTTATCAATATTTAAACTTGACCGCTTTTTCACTTGGTGTTTTTTCCGCTTTGATCTACATAAGCCTAAAAAGCCCAAACGGTGCCTAACAGCTTCGCTCCGCTTTCCACAACCTTGGTATATAAGTTAAGAAAATAAACCATCCACGCAACACAGCAAGAGTGAGCATCACTGGATGAGGACCATGAAGATCCAAACCTATTATTCTGTTTTTTATTAGGATTTGATGTAAGACTAATCATCTGGCACTAAAGTTCTTTCACTTTGGCTACTCAAACTCCTAGATGACAAACCCTTAAACCTTCACAAATTATGTTATAAAATAGTAATGTCAGCTTTATGATAATCAAACTTTAACAGAATACAATATGGAACCAAAATTCAACTACAAAACTTGGCAGAATGTAGTCTGATGAAAACTAAATTCAACAGACATTTGTTTCGCCAAATATCAAATCTAGCAGAAACTAGCCAAACCAGAAGAACCATATACACTATGGCATATCTAGCAGGAAAAGAAAGTGTGAAGCTTCAGACAGCTCAGGCAGCCTCACTGCCTTCTTTACACTGTTGTCTAGTCTACTGTTGAGGCAGATGGCAGTGACTTTATTTTTTAACTGCACTAGTTCCCTGTGCAGATCTCTCACAACAAGACGATGCTATGTGGTGGTAGAAATAAAAATCCAAAAGCAAATGAGTTGGGCAGGAAGGGCTTAAAATGTTTCAGAACCAAAAAAGAAATGATCTGACGAAAAGAATGCTGAAATGTTACTAGACTGCGAAAGAAGAACAATACATCATGGATAATAATAGGAAAAACAGGCACGAAACTACTGGATATTTGGCTTTACAAAGATAAGAACAAAATAGAAGCAGATATAATAAGCGTCCATGTTACCTGACGAATCCAATCAGCTTTGCCCACCAAGAATCAGCTATGATCCACTCATTCCCCTTAATGCTCCAAATGACATGGAATATGATTTGAGCTAGTATAGTAAGTGTAGAAAATATGATTGTGAACCATGATATGATATACAGCCTCCAAAACGGAAATCCTGCAAGGAATAGCAACAAGATATGTTATCATCCAAGATATACAAGTTTTCCAATAATGAGACTAGAATAGACAACTGCAACTAGCCACCAGCTATTACACAGCTGTGCAAGATCAGAAATAAGTTATAACTAACAATAATCATACAAGAAATGACACAGAAAAAACTACTAGCATTGCAAGTGAAAAAAAAACTCAAGAATAGGTTATAAATCATGAGGCTATATGATACTAGAACATTGAAACTAATGCATCAACAATCTGAAGTTCACAATAGTACAGTAAACAGAAGAAAAAAAAGATACTTCAGACAGGCTCAGTGGCTGGCAGCATTTCTCCCCAAACTCAGTTGGACGCCACTACAACAGACATACTACAGTAGTCAAATTACTAGTACTTTTAGGCACAGCTACAGACTACCGACCATCTAGAAGCTGGATACTGTTTTCTGATTCGAACACCTAATAAATACCTATTAACCATAAGTGATTCAAACACCCACTAACCATTAGTTAGAAGTTTCTTTTTTTTTTTTTTTTTCATTTGCACTTCATGCATTTTAAGGCATGATTATCACGATGGACGATATGGATCATCCAGCTGGCGTTCAAAGCGATTTACACCGATTCCTTTGATAATTATTTAAGGAGACACCTTAGGAACACTTTATAGATGTACGTGTGTATGTATAAAGATAAACAAATTTGCCTATTTCCAGGACTGGATAACAAATCCTTGATTGAGAAACAAAATTGAAAATTTTCAAGCTGCTCTGTATTGTATAGACTGCCCAAAAACAAAAAACGAATAGATTTTAACCTTCTTAACTGATGCATCAAATAGGTATTTAATCAATGGCCCAAAGTAGCAGTTAGTTTAGGTATATTAGCAAAAACTTTTAGCATTCAAACCCCTGATTCGTGATCTAAACACTTCAAAACCTTTGCACGTGGATTTCGGTGGATTTGAAGCATCCTAGAAGGTCTACAAAACTTGCTATTCGTCAACCATTCATATTGTTTCTACTTGACGCATGGGTACTAAAACTTTATTTCATGTTTGATTTTTAGATTGTAGGCATCTAAATGACGTACGGCAACTTGAACAGAGTGGTATTATCAATTGAATAAACCTAAGATTGGATTATGACAAGAAATGTCTTTAAAACCTTCCCAAAGTAGCCAACGTCTCTCAAAATCACTTCTTAGTTGTAGGCACTCCAGGCAAGGTAGATGATTTGAATAGCTTATAGCCTTATAGGATTTAAAGGAGAATAATTTGGCTCCAAATCCTTCTGAAACTACCACTCTCTTCCCCCATCCTTCCGTCTGCGTGTATGCAAATGTATATGTATATGCATGTACTTGTAGAGAGAAACATAATCATGTCCATGCATACACATGGTGATACGAGAGTTTAAAAGTTTTTAGGATAATCAGATTTATGTGAAATAGCTTGCAGAAAAACAGAAAATAGCATGAATATCTGATATTTAGTAGCTAAAAAACATATGAAAATCGAGTGGGGATGAGACAATAATCACTATTAGGCAATAATAGGATGCAACGATAGTCATTTTCAAGATTTCTATATGTAGATTGCTATATGTCTAGAGATAGAATGCAAAAAAATTAGTTAACTTGTAGTTGCATATCTTAAAAGTCGAGAAACTATAAACTCACATGCTGAAAATGAATGAGGGGGAAAACACAGAAAAAGTGAAAAACTACAAATTATGTTTAAAAATTGCATAGTGACTAATTAGCAAAAATGTCACAATATTAATTCAGATACTTGTAAAAACGTGAGAAGAAAAAACATACCTCTTCTTGGAACACTAATTTGAATGCCAAAAAATATTAACAAATCAATGAGAGAGATCAAACTCCAATCAAGCAAAGCACCTGCAGAATGAGAAAAACAAAAGATGAAAGTCATATTTATATGAAAAAGAATCAATGAACAAAAAAAGAAACCTATAGAGGAGAATTTTGGAATAAGAAATAGGTGATGCTTAAAGCCGCTCTAAGAGTTAGTTCAAAAGTTAAGGTCCTTAAAATGGTTGAAAGATAAATGCGGCACAATATTCAAAGCCATATTCCATGTTTCACTAATATTGATTCATGTCAAACTCATCAGATTGTTAAAATATGATGCATGTTTGTCTCCAACAATAGAAATCCAGCAATTTCAGGTTATAACAATTCTAATATACAAATTTAAAACTTAAGAGGAATATATTTTTAAAAAAATGAAACATGCCAAATATTCATCTTTAAGATATGCCCCCAAGCATGCAATTTAAGAAAAACAAATGTGATCTTTAAGCGAAAAAAATAACAAGGACAGCCCAGTAACATCCTCGCATTTGCACATGTACACACTACACACAAATGCGAAAATTGTGGAGTCTGGAATATATAATTGATTTAACATCAATATCCTAGCTTCCATCTCCGCCTCCACGGTAGTGATGAAGTGAAAATACATATGATTCAGAAACTTTTAGGCATGTATTGCAATCTTTCTTTTTCTTTATTTCAAAATAGACATTGAAGTTTTTTTTATCTCTAACCATCAAGTTTCGTCTAAAGGGATCATGCATACTGCACCATAATGTTTGTCCAGCAATATTTATAATTCTGCAATAATAAGGGCTGTACAACAAATTTCCTGCAAAAGATCCTTCAAGAAAAGTACCCGCTAGACAATGGAGACAGTCATACTGTACTCAACAGAAACCATGTCCTGTCATGCCATTAAGAACTAACATAAGCACATGTAACATAGCAAATGAAGCGCAGGGCTGTCAAGAAAACTTTACCAAAAGAAAAAACTTGACAAAGGTGCTGGACACACCCTAGGTAATATCCGGTTATCCACCCCTTATAAATAAAACACTCTGGCCTGGATCAGGAACTATTTGATCTAAGAAGAGCATAAGAGACATCCATTCCCCCTTTGAGGAGTATGGAAGTTTTCCATCTGATATGTCCATGGTATGGGTTTCCTAACAATCTGTCATTTCTGTGTTTGTCACTTTGTTGGGAAATCTGTTTGTTAGGAAACTCATTAAGTTTGATTATTAGTAAAAGTCTTGAGGGATATGGAATTTTCCTAAAAATTGAACTTAATGAGTTTCCTGACGAATTGTCTCAGCAAGCTAAGTTACCAGCGAGTTCTTTCCGAAGGAATAAAAGAATTGCTAGAAAACATAAAACCAGTCAATCAAAACTCCTCAATATTATTTAAAACTGCGCAAACTAATCTCTCGTCAAGATCAAATTTCTGCCACAAATCCTCAATCCAAGAAAGCAAGCAGTGGCAGGCCTCAGCAAGTGTAATTACAGCTAGAGGTGAATTCATTCTGAAGCACACTTCATAAATACTTATTAAGCACTCTATATAAGTTGACATCAAAGAGCATCACACTTTTACTAATAGCTTCCAAACTAAAAGTTTTGCTAATAAACACAAACTGAGTCAGCTAATCTCTCATCAAGATCAAATTTTTTCTGGTAGAAATTCTCAATCCAAGAAAAACCCATAAATTATTTCGGCCCAAAAATGAGATGCAGGGCTGAAATGAAAGAAACAAACCTGCTAAGAGCAGCAGAGGCAGCACGAATCGACCCAAAAAGGACGCCATTCTTCTGCTCTCTCCGCTCCATGGCCCATCCATTGCTCAAATCAAAATCCCCATCTCAAGAAATCATCAAAACCGATGAAAATTACGACAACACTTAATCTAAAGTGAAAATGAGACAATAAAGAGAGGATTTTGAAATTTGGGTATTTGTCTTGTTGTGGGGTTTCAATGATCGGATCTGTAGTCAAGTAGAGATTTGAGGTTTTCGTTGGATTTTTCGTTAGATTGGAGAGAGCTAAGAAATGGGTTTGATAAATTTGTTTGGGGATTTAATTAGTACTTATATTGCGTAAATACCCCCAAATCTATCTTATTTGCAGAATCCTCCCTGCGAATGAATGCTCGCTAATTAACTCCCACATTTTCCCGTGCTAAAATTGTATACCCGTACATTTAAATTGTCAAACTTCATAGGTCTATATTAGAAACTATTGCTGAATTAATCTGCCCGCTTATTTTCACTTTGATATTCTAAAGTTGCAATCCATTTCAGTTTGATATACGTAACATATTTTTTTAACACTTTAATATCCTAAAGTTTCAAGTTTACTTTGATACTGCTATCTACATTCCATGAGTTATTCTGATAAATTTATATTGGTGTTGTTAGAACTTTGTTCGGGGAGAACGTTGTCCGTGCAATGTTTCTTGTTTGATCAATAACAAACTCTCATTTAGTACTAATAAGTTTGTGAGCTGATATATTTCAGGAATAAACATATACGAAAAAGTTTCAACTCAAAACGATGCAAAAATCAACACGAACACTTGATTTCAACCATTAACCATTGATGATCACGAGGCAAACCATCGATAGCCCATAGGCCATCGATGGACTACAGCTAACAATCTGTATTTTTCAGAAATGAGAAATCGAACCATCGATGGATTACAGTCAATCATCGATGATCGCTTCAACCATTGATGGACTACAATAAACAATCTGTGATTTTTAGAAACCATAATTTGAACAATCGATGGATTATAAGGAACCATCGATGATCGGCATTAACCATCGATGATCACGTTCGACCATTGATGGTTTAAATGTGTTTTGCAGATTTTCATATTCAATCTCAGCCGTTTAATCACAGATTTGATCTCCTATTTCAATACTGATTAAAGGACTTCTTTTCAATGTAACCAAGGTCTATTTAAGGAGGGATTGAAGAAGAGATTAAGAACAAGAGGAAGAGAGGACATTTGTAGAAGTTTGTGAGATCAAATTCTAGAGTTTGAGAGAGGTTGTGAGTTAGAATTTGATTCTCTGAGCCTCATTTAACTTCTTCTTGTTGCGCTCAACATCGAGAGATTGTTTCAGGGAGGAGCAGGGCCTTTGTGTTCAACCTCAACATCACTTCTTCTCAGATCATCGTCAACATCGATTTGAAGAAGAATTTATTTTAAAAAGGCTGTAAGATCTATTTAATTGTGCTTTAACTGTTTTCGGGTTGATTTTGCATTTCAAACTTGAGAGTTTGACGATGTATTCAAGCCGAGGTAATTGAGGGTTGACGTGCTCAAGCCAGGGTAATTGAGTGTGGCTAGCTAGGGCTAGGCTTCTTCTGGTCATTGTGAGGAGTTGAGTACTCGACTGGTTTCAGATAGATTCTAGGGTCCTATTTGTAAGGCCTACTGAATCGGGTTGTGATTTAGGGATAACTTTTGTCATAGTGAAGAAAACCCTTCGCGAGAAGGAAGAGTGGACATAGGACTTTGATCCGAACCGCTATAAAAATCTCGTGCGTTCCTGTGTTGATTGCTATTAGGTTTTTGTTCTTTATTATCTGCTGCATATTCTATGTTTATCCGAAAAATTTGTAGCAATCATATTCAACCTCCCCCCACCCCCAAAAAAAACCCCTCTAAGCTTGCATCCCATTTCCAACCGGTGCTTGCCAATTAGGTAAAATAAATCTAAATGTATCATATGCTAATACATGTTACAAATTTAACAAAAAAAATCTAACATAATTTAAGCTAGATATAAAATTGAAATGAAATTAAAACTTCAGGGCACCAAAATATTGAAGAAATACTTTGGATGCCAATGTGATAGTGGATTCAAAGTTTTGGAGTATCCAAGTGTTGAAGATACTTTGGATATTAAAGAGAAAAAAAGATATAAAGTTTGGGTACCAACATGAACACAAGTTATGTGAATGGGTAGATTTAAACTTTGTTTGGAGGGGGGGTTGAATGGGTGGTAGGGGAAGGAATGTAAATGGATTAACCTTGTTTGTGAGTTTTTTTTTTTTTTTTTTGAAAGGGAATATAAGGAAAGAGAAGTATTAAATTTTACATCCCCTAATCTCCATTCTATATAATTTGGTTAACCCCCAAATTAGGGTGTAGAAGAGGTGAATTGTTGTGGATCATTATGATACAAATCTAACAGCTAAGAAATGATTCACCTCTATTCCCTTTGCTAAACTCTCAAATATGATTATTACATTTTTTTCTCACCTTCCTTCCCTTTCCCTTACATTGTTTTCCCTTCCCCTCTATTAGTAAACTCCCAAACATAGCAGCAGTGTATAGGGAAAAGCTTCCTACTTTGAGGAAAAGGAAGGTGTTTTTATCACTTAACCCCTGCTAAATTGTAATTTAATATTGTTAATACGATATAGATTTACATAGTGTCCTCTGATGTCAAGTGACACTATTTACTTATTTACTTGTATTTATTACTTAGTAAGCTAGTAGAATTAGACAATTAGTTTGAAGAATTTGTTGAATTATGAAAATATGACTAGAACAAAATTCTTGATCCATCAATGGTCAAATGATAGAAATATTTTAACCCGTCAAAAATACAATCCAATACTAGTAAATATGCAGATTAGAGGAATGAACATGAAAGTAATATAAATTTGAGGTATATACCTAAAAGAAGCATTTTTAATTTATATAATCACGTGCACTTCGCTCAAGGAAGTGCATGATCGAATCCCACCAAAGAACGCGATCCCATGCTGTTTTCTTTTAGTGAATGATGATGATAGGTTTCAAAGGGCACTTTTGCATGTATGTTCATTGCAATTTGCAAATATAGAATTGTTGAAAGAAAATATGGCGAAAGTTGCAAACAGCAATATTTATCGTGTTCATTGCATTTTCTTCGTTAATAATTAAAAGAGTAGTTATGTGGATATGGCATAGCATTTATAGATATTAGATGTAAAAGTGATTTATTAGAGATATCGTAGAAAAATATAAATTTTGATGAGGAAGCAATCACATACATTTATCGCAAACAAAAACAATATTTGTCGTAGTTTTTCTTACACTTTGTAGCATCACTTATCATTTTAAAACTACCATTGTTGACTAAGTCAATGAAATATAGTAGTTGTAATAATATACTATAATTTTAGTGGTGAGGTAAGAAAATAATAGGGGCAAATTTCTCAAAACACTAAGAACTTAGGTCCATTTTAAAATAACTACTAAAATGTTGAATTTGTCACTTAATTCACTTTTTTCATTTTTCTGAATCTATTTTCAAATAATTCTAAAATTTTGTGATTATACAACGTTTAGGGGTTAGGTAAAGTTTTTAAACTTTTTTGTGTTATCCATAAATGGTGTAAACTTATTGGATTTTCCGTAATTTACCCAAATAATAGCACCAACTTGCGCATCCAAATAGTCGGGTACCACTACTAGTCAAGGATAACAAAAAAGGCAAAGGATAAAACCAACACAAATTTTGCACCCAGAAATTACATTACTTGTTCTTAAAATTATCCCAATTTAACAAGCAAAAGGCATTCATTTGCATTGAGCATCTCTATAGAATCAGCAAAGTTTATTTATCTTAAATGGAGTGTTTACACACACACACACAAAATATGGAGGAACTTGGTGCAAAGCACAAGTTTTTGTGCTTGGTAGTGGGGTGACTCATTCTCATCCACTCTTTAAATGGGGGACCACATTTACATAGATTGGAGAGCGGATGAGAATGAGACACATCACTATCAAACACAAAATTTGTGTTTGGTACCAAGTTCCTACATTTTTCTCATATATAGAGCAATACGGAGGAACTTGGTACCAAGCACAATTTATTGTACTTGATAGTGAGGTGGCCCATTCCCATCCACTTATTTTAATGGCGGACCATATTCACATGGGTTAGATAGTGGATAAGAATGAGACACCTCACTACTAAGCACAAAATTTGTGCTTGATACCAGGTTTCTAAATTATCAATTTGCATATTTTCCCCCTTAAACTATGTATATGTGCTCAATGTGATTATTTTGTTAGCACACCGTCAAATATTTAACAGACTAATGATGTCATAGTTTTTTTTTGTTGCAATTTTTTTATTTTTTGGGATCCAAAAAATGAGTTTTTAATTCATAAAAAGCAATTAAGGATCAAAAGTCACTTGAGAGAAAGTAGTTTAAAAATATTTTTATAGTTTGGAAAAAAGGAGATAAACTAATAAAAGCTTATGAAAAAAATGAAAAAGCACTGGTACTTAAGTATTTAAGTGTAGACTCATAAAACAATCACATTGAAATCATAAACATGGTTTGAGGTGCAGAATAGATAAATTGATAATTTATGAAGCAACTTGAGAGTTCACCAATAATTTAAAGAGGAAAAGATAAGTTTGTCCAAATAATAGACTACAATTTTAAGATGGTGCCAAAAGTGAATATTCCTAAGGACATATCGTTAAGAATTTACTTAAAATACCATGCATCTTGTTGTCTTGTAATATATTGAGCTTCTAGGCCAGCTAATCCACTTGTAACCCTTTAATGTCCCATCCCTGCAGAACACATTGTGACAATAATAAATGGATGAAAATTACTTAGCTTAAAAAATCTATTGATTACAATATATTTGCACCTTTCATTAAAAAAACGAATGGCACATGGTGGGGACCTAGTTGAAAGAAAATGTGAAGAGGGAGGCACTCCCTTTGAATTTGGGCTAATATCACGTAGCTGTCAAGCTTTTAATGAAAGTCAGTGAGTTATTATAACGATGATAATGATGTGAAGCAGAAGAAAAGGGAAAGTGGGAAAGAGTATGCTTACAAAGCAAGATTCTATCTGGATTTGTCAAAGTTTGAGACTTCAATGGACTGGGACTAATATATCTAAAACTCAATTCATGATAAATTAATTGTTCAGATAATGATAAATATCTTTCTCGGGTTTGAAAAGATGTTTTCTTAACCATAGTTTCCGCAGTTAAACCATATATGTAAATATGTAATTCCTTTACCAAGTCATGTCATGTATTTATTCTGCCGTTAATCTTAATTAGTAAGGGGATAAGGACATGATAAATTTCATATGTGGTTATGTGGGGAAATTAGCATGTGATTTAGTTGAGATAAGATTGATTTGAGGGTCCCTTAATCTTCTCTGATGATTGATTGTCTTTCAGATGTGTGCAGAGCTACAGCTTCCCTACACAGAATGACAGAGGTTAGAGGCCCCTGATGTTTTTTATGGCAGTGTGCCCTCTAATGCTCAAGTCAGTGACCACTTTGATAATCTGAAGAGAAAACCAAAATATTGTCTTTAGGGTTTTTTGTGCGTACCTTGGAATAGTAAAGACAATGCCATGTATAGGAAGTTTGTGATGGTATTTCGGTAATTTGACTGACTAGTTGATTTGACATTGCATCGTCACTTTACACGTGTTCGCGGCTTATTGGTCGGAGATGGAAGGCAGTACCTATTGCATTAAATGTGATGGTGACAAAATGGCAGGGCTGTGACGTCGTCTGAGGAATCATTATGATACATAGTCGTGCATTAAATGCAACGACGACCATGTGGTGGAGTATAGTGTTGAGTATTTTGTATTAAATGCGAACACTATTGACAAAACCAATGGTTATTCCTTGTTCCGGACATCTCCCCTATTGAACCTGACTCGAAGGCGATCTTCGCCTCGACCCAAGCCCTGTGGATCTCAGCTTGAAGACACCTTTCATCTTGGACCCGGGTCGCACAGATGAGTCAGCTAGCTCGCAGCTTAGACTTGAGTTGGGCATGTCAGTCATGTGTTGTTGAGAGTTGTTTCTTTATGTTGTTTAGTCTCACATTGGTTAGGGACAAGCCTCTTTGTATTTGTGATATTATAA
>JBAKGM010000081.1:21834935-21853473 GCA_037177215.1 Asparagus racemosus | reverse complement strand
AGTTTTTACTTTGGTTTTATCTTTGTAGGAAATGCAAAGTTTATGTATTTGCCATTAAGGGGGGTTTAAAGGATATTTCTTTTAACATCACGTTTATATATGTATTTTGCACCCCCCCCCCCCCCCCCCAAGTTGAAATCCTGGCTACGTCACTGGTCTCCATCATAACAGGATAATAACCAGTCTTTTATTGGTGGTCATCAACTCAATTACTAGGTACTCTAGATTCTTATACGTGCTTTGCGCATGCAAATGCGATGATTTTGTATAATAGAGAGCCATTAGATGCTATTATACCACTATTGAATATAAATCTTATCAGAATCATCTCCATACTAGTATAAAAATAATCCTAATCTAGATTCTAGAGAACCTTCAACCCTTATATCTATTAAAATAACATTCTATTAGCCACGAATTTAAATCAAATTCTAAAAAGAAAAATAGATATTGCTACATGAGTTTAGATTTCGATCAATAAAGATAATCCTCAGCTAGCTGGAGCATATTACAATGTTTAAAAATTTTTTTTTAAATTTTTGAGAAACCAAATGGGATTAAACAGATCCCAACCTCTACCACTGCTCACTTGGTTTTGATACTATATATGGTCTTTTTTATGGAAAAAGAGTTATATTAAAAAGAGTGTTGGCTGTAGTCAGAAGCCAAAACATGTCTAATAACAGGTGAAGCATCTTTAAGCCATACAGAGCAATCATCCACACTACGTACATGTCATCCTAGCTAGCGCATGTGCTACCCCATTACATGTTCTAAGTACCCCATGACAATAAAATGAGTCAAATTTTGATGCCAACTCTCTGATATTAATGCAGACATGACCAAGATAAGAATTATGGTTACTAGCATTGTGAATAGCAGCAACCATGGCAGCAGCGCCCAGTTCTAGTTCGACATTTCGCAATCCTACTTCGTATGCAAATGTCTCAGCCTCACGAGCAGCCAAAGCTTCACATAAAGATGCACCATCAGCTCAATTCATCTTCTTTGAAAGGCCAGCCATGAACTCATCTCTCACATTTCTCACAACTGCACCCTCTCCACAACAGGCTTGAACAACCAACATTAAATTTCGATTTGCATAGCCCCCACAAAAATTTCAGAGGAACCCATAATTAGTAAATCTCAACGCATTCCAATAGGCATCCAATACAAAATACGTTTGAAAAAAACCCCCTCTCCACCTCTATTCATACAATCTCATCTTTATTACTGAAATTTTAGGCATTTTTATTCATACTGAAGGAAAAAAACTCCATCTAAGCTCCGGATTTCGGGGCCGGCGCTACAAAGTGTTCGGCCACCAGCCGCCGTTGAATCTTTCCGCTGGCCGTCTTTGGCAGTGAATCTGTCAAAAATATCTTCTTTGGCACTTTGAATGCTGCCAGGTTCTTCTTGCAGTAGCTTGTAATGTCTTCTACGCCAATCTGAACTCCGTCTCTCGGTATTACAGCACAGTTTATCTACCAACAATACAAAATTATTAGAAGTTGCGAAAACATAAAAAAGCATGGGATTAAGTTGAAAATTTTGTGAAAGAAGAGCTACCTCTTCCCCATATTTATCATCAGGGACTCCAAAGGCTACAGCCTGAGCAATATCAGGATGAGCCAGAAGAACTGCATCCACTTCTATTGGCGATATCTTCTCGCCTGCGTAAAACAGTCCAGGTTTTATTCATCAGGAACATGAAGTGATCATCTAACAACACGTCGGCCAACAATATGAAGAGACACGACATCCCTCAATGCTCTTAAGAATTATATTAATTCGAAATACAGTAATCAACAATCTAACAACTTTAGCGATAAATAACTCGTAGTTCTTTTTTTAAAAAAATCTCTCATGGAAGAGAAAAATATATGTTTACCTCCGCGATTAATGAGCTCCTTGATCCTGCCAACCAAATGCAAGTACCCATCCGAGTCCATACACCCAATATCCCCAGTGTGAAACCACCCGTACAAAAACGCCGATTTGTTGGCCTCCGGATTATTCTTGTACCCCTTGGTAACATTCGGTCCCCGGATGCACACCTCTCCCGCCACGCCAGCCGCCACTATATTCCCACTGTCATCCAAAATGGCCATCTCCTGGCCCACAGGGCGCCCCACTGAGCCCGACTTGTGGGGCCCGTCTTCGGGGAGCGGGTTCGAGGCCATTAAGTGGGCCGCCTCCGTCATGGCATAGGCCTCGAGGACAGGGGCGCCGAAGGACTGCTCGAGGCGGGCGAGGATGGAGGGGGCGAGGGAGGCGCTGCAGCTGCGGATGAAGCGGAGTTTAGGGTAGAAGGGTTCAGGCGGGCGGTCGAGGAGGATTTGGTGGATGGTGGGGACGGCGGTGTACCATGTGGCGTTGGAGTTGATCATGTCGGTCCTGGCGACGCACACGGGGCTTAGCATTACAATACTATAGAATAATTATTGATAGGAAAAAAGTTACAAGTCTAATTGAGTGTCAAGTGCCATAATTCTGCAACCAATGACAGTTGTTTCGTTAGTTTAGTACTATATAAGATATAGTTTGAAAATCACAAAAAGAGAAATCTGACAAGAGCTTTTTTTTAAGGAATGGTTCAAAAGATTTCGCATAGTTTACGGTTGACAAAAACCTGTGACTAAAACAAAAGACGGAAAATTTAAAATTGAAATAATCACAATTTTTGTACTATTTTTATACTTAATTCCAAAAGTTAGAGGTTTCTCCCGCCCCCAAGAAATAACGTCATTTTGAGTGGGGTTCACATTATCATCCATTCTGTATTTGGATCCTCTCAATTTTAATACAATAGTGGAGAGATCACTACTTTTAATAACAATCATCGTCGAACGAGTGATCGAGATTCTTTCTAAACTAAATAGTCACTCTACCCCTATGAATTAGGCTCATTCCTAGCCTGCACTAAAAAAAAATCTTAACCACCAAAAAGATAATGATTGTGATAGTAGTGGTCTCTGGCTACTTCTTTCATAGTGAAAAGTATTTGAATCCATTCTAACAACAGTATGTAAATAATCTTAAAAGTACACTACAATTAGCATTATTAATCAAAATGTTACTGGACTAGAGTTAACTTTCAAGAAACATTGTCATTTTCGCTTGCTTTAAAGGAGCAATAGAAATAAAAATATAATGCTATTAAATAACCAAACCTCTATTTTCTGTCAGTCCTAATCACCCGGTTAGGACGTGATGGGGACAAATTAGAGGCGGAAGAAAATGACAACCAACAAATATACAGTTTTTCATCAAGAAAGCTAAAGGAGAATAAGGTTTCTATATGTTTACGATTAAGACTTATTTGTATTTTTATCCTAAACTTTACCATTATTAACTTTTAACACCAAAGTTCCTTTTACACTTCGAAACCTCAAAATTTCACCGCTATTTATCTTCAGTGCCCTACTTTTTACTGCGGTAATTTTTTTCTGTTAAAAATGTATCGCGTGTAAATCAATCCTTGTGACGAAAAATATACGCCCTCTACCTTCGTACCTTATTCTTCCTCATTTTTTTAGTAGTTCGTTAGGATGTGGAATGTAATTGGTCTACGTAACATTATTGTATTCGAGAAACTCAACGCCACCGTTCCTGAACACCCATAAATTACAATTAATTATACTTTTCCACTTATTTTATTTGAAACGTGGGAAGGAGAGCAAGCTAAAATTCCAATAAAATATCCAACAATTTCATTCCCTCACCGTGTTTCATAAACAAGCTAACACATGCACATATTAACAAAAGAAAGGGTTCTCTTGCTATTAGTCCCCCAAATCTTCCATATTTGAAATTAGTCCTCTAATTATTCATACTTTGATTAGTCCCCTGTGTCTATAAATGTTTTGAAATTAGCCCCTCAAATCTTTCTATTTTTAATTTACTCTCCAAATCTTTTAAATGTTCTGATATTAGTCTCTCTGGTCAGGACTCAGGGCCAGGCTAACAGATTTGGAAGACTAATTTCACAATACTTAACATATCGAAAACCCCCCAAAAAAAAAAACTTTAAATAATAAAAACTCACCAGAAAGTCGAGGCGGAGAACCGCCCAACCGCCGGTAAAGTCACCGCCCCACCCGCCGCCAGCGAGCTCAACAGCCCCGCCACAAGCCCATGCACGTGAAACAACGGCAGAACAAGCACCGTCGCGTCGCTCTCCTTCAACTTATAAACCGACATAATATTCCTCGCCGACGCACCCAAATTCCTCTGCGTCAGCGGGACACCCTTCGGCCTGCTCGTGGTACCCGACGTATGCAAGAACAGCGCCACGTCATCGGGATCGCTCTCATCTGAGATCGGCGGAAAGTTAGAAGAAACAGGGGTCGAGAGCGAGAGCTCGACTGGGGGCTTGAGCTCGGCGGTGTAGTGGGGGATTTTGAGATTGGAGGCGGCGGATTGGGCGGCTGGGTTTCCTTGGGGGCTCGTGATTAGGATCTTGGATTCAGAGTCGGAGAGGTAGAATTCGAACTCTTCTCGCGTGTAGGCGGGGTTCAGCGGCGCTGCTGTTGCTCGAGCTCGGATTGCCGCCAAAAACATGATCACATACTGCAAAATGTGGGGGGCAACGTCAAATTTTGGGTTTTTTTCTTTGTCAAAATGAAATTAGACCGTTAATTCAACCCCAATCTCCAAATGAATTTTAAATTAGTCCCTCCAATCTTTGTATTTCGAGATGCTAGATAACAATTGTAGAGGACGACCGATTAGTAAGCGCCACGAAGAAAAAATTTAGTCTATCAAATCATTTAAAATTGTTATTAAGCCCCCCAATTTTCAAATCTAGCCCCTCACATCATAGAAATGCTATTAAGTTCTCTAATTCTTATAAGTTAGTCTCAAATTAATCACTCCAATCAATACTCACCGTAGCAGGATATAAGATAGGGGGACCTAACACCAGTAATGATTTGAGGGGCTAATTTAAACATATAAAAGATTTAAGGGACTACGTATTGTGACTATTTAAAACACCCTGATTGATCCAAGGGTGCAAAGTAGAAATATGAAAGGTAAGGGCCTAATGGGAATTAAAAAAGAATTACTAATGGCAAAACTCCCTAAATTTTATACTGGACCGAGGAATTGGGCGCGTGTATACGTACTTCGACGGTGTTGGGAAAAGTGAGGCCGATGACGTCGCCGGGACCGACGCCGGCCGCGACGAGGCGAGCGGCGGCGGTCTCGATCAGATAGTGGAGATCGCCATGGCTGAGATCGAATTTGCCCGGGACGAGGATCGCTCGCCGCGATTTGAAGTCGGCGGCGGCCTTTTTCAGGGTTCCGGTCAGGGTTAGATCTGCCATTTTTTGTGTACGAGATGAAATTGCCGGATTTGCGAAAATGGAAAGCTATCAGCGATGAGGAGGCTTCTCTTGACGTTGGGGGTTTTATAGGGAGGGAGAGTAGGTGCGAACTGGGTCAGGTCAGGAGACGTGTTGGTCAAGGTTGGATCCTGGGACTGCGGCAACCGGGAGCTGAGGAGTGTGATGCTACTGACACGTGGAGGTGGTGAATTGGAGAGGGTGTTGACAACTGAGGCCGCTTTGATTTTGTTTTTTCAGGCCTGTAGCTTCTAGAACAAGACATAATTTGCTTGTTAATTAGTTTGATTATTGAAATAATTTAGAGTCGCTTTTTTTATGTGAGTGATTGGTTCGATTATTAGTATGGGTGTGTATTTAGTAGGGGAATGCTTGCTTGATGAGCGCTTGGAGATATTATGGATTGGAAAGCATATTTTTGATGGAATGCGAAAAAAAAAAGAGAAAGAGAAGGAGTATTGTGAAGCATAATTGAGACAATTAAAACTCTTAAAATGTCGTGCTATCCTTTTCGTAAATGGCTAATGTGATACCTTGAAAAATACTACGTTTCACAAGTCCTTAAAGTTTGCCACTGTGTAAAATTAACGGGTCGAATCGTGTGACCAAAAGGCCCGATCCCAATATAAACATAGCTCACCAACCAAGCCAATCTTTCTAGCAGACCGAGTCTAAGACGAAAGGCGTCTTCAAGTGAAAATCCATCAAAAAAGTCCGAGTCCGAGATAAAAGACGTCTTTTGGTCGGACTCAATTAGGGAACATCCCAAAGTAGGGAATGAGCTATCAGTCTTGTCAATGATGTTTGTATTAAATGCATGGCCAGTCGACGCCCATGCTCTGCCTCACAGTCGTCATCGCATTAAATACATGGCTAGGTGTCATAATGACTCCTTGGACGTTGCCCGCACTTCCGCCATTCTATCGCTATCATATTAAATGCGAGGAGAGCGGCCCTTCACATCCACCAAACTGGTCGCTGACACGTGTAAAGTAGAGGCAGAACGCCTGCTTCGTCAGTTGAGTCGGATTACCAATGTGCCCCTCACAAATCCTCTCCAAATAGTGGCCATCACCATACTAAGGTAGACTTGATATAAAAACCCTAGACTAGAATCTGCATTCTCCCTTTAGATTGCTTTATCTATCACTGACTTAAGCACCGGAGGGCACGCTGAGGAAAATCTCCTCCGGGCCTCTAACATCTCCTACTTGTGTAGGGATCTGCTTCCCACAATTTAGCAGCCATCAGAGAAGATTAAGGGACGCTAAAATCCTCTAAGTATGCTCCGGGACTCTAACATCTGCTACTTGTGTAGGGATCTGCTTCCTATAGTTTAGCAGCCATCAGAGAAGATTAAGGGACGCTAAACTCCTCTAAGTATCCTCCCACTTAGAAATTAACTTTTTAATATAAACAGTTTGGTGCCCACTGTGGGGCCCACTTTTCTTCTCTTGAGAGAATGGTTGATCCTAATAGCTTGCACACTCTCAAAGAATCTTTTAGTTTCAGCTATGTTACACAGGCCTCGCTAGATGAGTCCTCACAGAGGATAAAACAATCACCCTAAGAGCAGTTCTGTTTGTTTGCAAATGAGCTCCTCAAATGTGTTCTTCCTTTCGAACCTCTTGTATCATCTGTCACTCCTTTCCCTGTAAGGCAGCTTCGGTGGTAGGAAGATGAAGAGCGGGTCAGGGATACCACCCCACAACCACCACGGTATCAAGCCTACTTCACTGTCGATCCTTAGCATACTCATCAACGCCAGGACGTGACATGTGAAAGCTCAAGCCACAATCCTAGTCATGCCACACATGCAGTGTCGCAAGGATGAGATATACCTACACGACCTAAACCCTGATGACCTGAGCAGACCCTTCTATGACCAACCGAACTTCTAGTTATGATCGAACATTCAACACAGAGGCTGACATCATTGAGGGAAACACTCTCCTCTCGGACGAAATCATGAGTGCTCCTTGCCTTAAGTTCATGATGCCACACATTGATAAATACAAGAGCGAAGGTGACTCAGCCGAGCGTGCACAAAATTTCTTTGACATGTTGTACATGCAACATGTGACAAATCAGGTCATACGTAGAGCTTTCCCCATCACTCTCAACTAGCGGTGTATTCAGTTCGGATCTGGCTCGGATATGGTACTTACCATATCCATATCCGCTTACCCATCACGAATATGGATATGGTTATATATATACCTCGAGAAGGAAAATTCATACTCATATCAGCTAAAATCGGATATGGATACGGATATACATGTGGATATATAAGGGGATATGCATCCGAAAATTTGATGTGAGAAAATTAGATAGTATTGAGAAAAAATAGTTCATGTGATACAAAAGTGTTCATTAATATGCTCATTATATATGAGAAGCTAAGATTAGACATCTTGATCATCAAAATCAACCTCAAATCCATGATCTAAGGATTAAAACTATTATAACAGTATTACCAATATGTATTTAGATATTTTAGATACGGATCCAGATATTTCACTACAAAGCCATATTCATAAACATATCCTATCAGTTATAGATTTGAGTAAAAATATATGTATCCTAACGGATACAGTTACGAATATTTCCTCAGATACGGATACGGTTTAACACTCCTACTCTAAACGGCAGTGCCAATATATGGTGAAACTCTCTGTAGAGAAAGTCCATATACAACTATGAGTCGCTCACCCAGAAGTTTGTCCACTACTTCTTAGCAGACACAAAGAAGAAGGCACCCACCGCTCTCCTATTGTAGGTCAAGTAGACGCCCGATGAAATTCTAAGAGAATACTTCAAAAGTAAACCCAAGGCACCAATAAAATTCCTTTCGACTTGGTCTTCATCGACTGATCCAAGGTGCTCAAAATCCCTTGGTATCGGTCTTCAAGAGTAAACCCAAGACACAATAAAGAATCCTTGAGACTCGGTCTTCGCCGACTCATCCAAGGGCCTCAAAGTCCTTTGTATCAGTTTTTTATGAGTAAAACCAAGGCACTAGCATTGCGGCTCGATTTTCACCAACTCGTCCAAGCCTTCAAAGACCTTGGTATCGACTTTTATGAGTAAAACCAAGGCACTAACCTTGCAACTCAAATTTTACCGACTCGTCCAAGGCCTTCAAGGACCTTAGTATCAGTCATCATGAGTAAAACCAAGGCACTTACCTTGCAACTCGATCTTTACCGACTAGTCCAAGGCCCTCAAAAGACCTTGGTATCGATTTTCATGTGTAAAACTAAGGCACTAACTTTGCGTCTCAATTTTCACCAACTCGTCCAAGGCCCTCAAAAGCCCTTAGTATCAGTCTTCAAGAGTAAACCCAAGGCACAACTAAAATCCCTTGCTAATTAATCTTCACCAACTCATCCAAGATGGTCAAAAGCCCTTGGTATCGGTCTTTAAGAGTAAACCCTAGGCATAATGAAGAATCCTCACAACATGGTGTTCATCGACTCGTCCGAAGCACTCAAAGGCTTTAGTATCAATCTCCAAGAGTAAACCCGGGGCACAATGACAAATAACTTAGAAATAAAATCACAACTGTCTTCCATAGGTAGATTTGAATCCCTGAGGTGGCAAGAATGAAATGGTTCAGTTTCTCTCGAATTCGGCTTCCCCTACCCCGAGCGAAAGTGGCCAATATTATACCCATAAAATCACTAGTTTAACAAGCCTTAAAAGTTAGCCACGTGTCAAATTAACGGGTCGAGTTGTGTGACCAAAAGGCATGACCCGGACATAAACATAGCCCTACCAACCAAGCCGACTTTTCTAGCATACTGAGTTTGAGATAAAGGTGTCTTCAAGTAGAAATCCATTAAAGAAGTTCGAGTTTGAGACGAAAGGCATCTGTTGGTCAAACTCCACTTGGGAACATCCCAAAGCAGGGAATGACCTATTAGTCTCGTCAACATTGTTTGCATTAAATGCATGGCCAGTCAGCGCCCCTGCTTCACCTCCAAGTCACCATCGCATTAACTACATGGCTAGGTATCATAATGACTCAGCAGACGTCGTCCACACTTCCGTCATTCTGTCGCATCACATTAAATGTGAGGGAGAGCGACCTTTCACATCTATCTAACTGGGTGCCAACACTTGTAAAGTAGAGGAAGAACGCCTGCTGCGCCAGTCAGGTTGGATTACCAATGTGTCATGTATAAGTCATCTACAAATAGTGGCCATTTTCACTATATGAAGGTACACATGATAGAATATCCTAGACTAGATTCTGCATTCTCTCTTTAGATTGTTTTATCTATTAGTGACTTGAGCGTCGGAAGGTACGCCGGGGGAAATCTCATTCGGTCCTCTGACGTTTGCTATTCGTGCAGGGATCTGTTTCCCACAGTTTATTAGCTATCAAAGAATATTAAGAGACCCTAAACTCCTAAAAATATCCTCCCACTCAAAAATTAACTTTCTGACATAAACAGTTAAAGAGGAAACTTATTATAAGTTGTTGTTCTCATAAATTTGCATCCTTGAAAAACTACGATGAGGACATCTACTTTTAAAGGAAAGTGCGTAAAGAAAGAAATTGTTGAAGGAGCTTTTTGGCTTCATAGGTTCATAATGGTTATTTTGTTTCTTCTTAGATTAACAACAAATAATTTATAATATTGTTTTGTTTCTTTTTATCATCAAACATGTATGATTAGAATATACTGAAGGTTTATCCTCTTTTAGTTATTGAAAGTAGCATAGTTACATTTTACTAAAATGAATGTTGAATAATTTTCCATTCAAAAAAAGGCATATTGAATAATTTCTTAAAAAAAGACAAGCCATTAAAATCATTCATATTTATGCTTGCTGTGACCTTTGAGCAAAATATATTTCTTGTACAATAATCAAGCTGCATAAAGCTGTATCAATACGTTTTAGGATCATAGTTACATTCCACTAAAGACAAGCGACTTTTCTTTTTTTCCTTTTTTTTTTTTTTTTTTTTTTGGGTAGGAATGCGGAAATCCGTCAGTTATTATTGTAGATAGGGATTTTAAATGACATTAATGCCCGAAAAATATTTTAGCCACAAAATGAGATGTTACCTGTAAAAATGCCGTGTTAATTTGTGTATCTCCTCACTCTTTGAAGTCTCAAAGGCCAACTTTAAGCAAACAAAAAATTGACCCCCAACTTTACAAGGTGTTCATGGACTAATAATATTAATTTATAGCAACTACTTTGAAAGGCACCTTATCTTAGTAGTAGCTTATGACTTTAATAAGTACACATTTAAGAATTTCTTTACTCCTGCTTCCTATAGGGCAATGCACTTTAGAATTTGCACCAGTTATTTATATGGAAAATTGCCGGCCGGACTAAATTATCTTACTACGTACCCTTGTGCTTATTCAACGAATAGACTCATTTGATAGCGTGTTAATCTTAAATCTCAAGCAAGTTGTCCACTAATAGAGCATCCCAATTTTGATTAAGGGTTTTCTTCGTATATACCCCTCAGATCGTAGGTATTTGTGCTTATTCAATGAATAGACTCATTTGATAGCGTGTTAATCTTAAATCTCAAGCAAGTTGTCCACTAATAGAGCATCCCAATTTTATTAAGGGTTTTCTTCGTATATACCCCTCAGATCGTAGGTATTTATGTTAGATAACTTCCTACTTATTTAGTTATCTTTTAGTGGCCCACGTATTTAATTATGTATGTTTATTAAAGTTTAATAATATTAATGCTAATTTCCTATTGGTCAGTTAGTTGAGGTTGTTAAAATAACTCCCACGTTGATGGAACGTGGAGATATAGGGAATCTATCTTAAGGCTTGGTCCTCTCTCTGCCTGTAAGTTTTTACGATATTTTCTCCATCAAAATTTTCGTAACAAGAATTTGAAAGGCTAAGAGAGAGAAATCAAAGTCTTCACAATCTTCTCACCAAGATACTAATCATGGATCAAGGTACGCTTCCCTTATTAATTATTTTATGATCTTGTGAAAATCATATTGTTCTAAGATCTTGCTATCATGATGTTCGTTTGAAACTTTGAATTTAATATTCTTAAATAAAGAATAAGGTTTACATCTGCTTCCTTAGAAAAGTTCAGTTTGTTCAGAGGTGATATATTCCAATTATACTTGCATTTTTTTAATTTGAAATGTTGTCTTTCCATTTACTATAGATTTGTTTCATTAAAGTTTTATTATTGAATTCTTTTTCTTCGCCCAGATTATTATCAACGCAACATCTTCATCTTCTTCATTTTAAGTCTAGTGCTGGAGTGGTGATCCGAGACTCTACGGTGTCTATTTTGGCTGATCTAGCTTGTCCTCTTGAGCATTTTCATTACCCTTTGATGATTGAATCTTATGTGCTTGCAATGGATACTGAAGAGAATTTCCAAGGAAGAAACAAAAGACTCCAATTTGTTTGATTGCATATGAATTTTATTGAGAATACTGGACTAAGCAAATCTGACAGAAATTCTCAACCTAATTGTGATAGCTTCAAACCCATCTATCCAATGTGACGGCTTCAAACCCAAACCCGTAGTATAAAAAAATACCCATGAAATATGGGGTTTGATTAAAAACATCACGATTTTAAACTTATTGGCGCCATTTTCCAATGCAAAGTTAAGTCATGCTCATAGCTACATCAAAATTTCGAATTTGAGAATAAATGAAATACTTCATACTATATCACTAGTAAATACACATTCATTAAAAAAATATTATTTTAATTCTTCGGGTTAACCGTTGCTTCCCTCCATTTACTCCCCGCCTTTAAAAACTCCCTCTCCTATTATTAGCAACAATTGCACTCTCCTCTCTCAACCTCTAATTTTTTCAAAAGCACAAAATTTCCCTCTCCCTCTTTCTCAACCCAATCCCCCCCTCTTCCCCCCATGGGCTCCTGCTGTGCCAAGGAAGCCAAACCCGATAACCCGCAACCCGACAGCATGAAACCCGACGACCCGCAACCCGAATCTGCCGCCAATGCAGCCCCTCCCTCCCCCTCCCCCGCCTCCAAATCCCCCACCCCCACCAAACAAGCCCCCATAGGCCCCGTCCTAGGCCGCCCAATGGAAGACGTAAAAGCTACATATTCAATTGGCAAAGAGCTCGGAAGAGGCCAATTCGGCGTAACTCACCTCTGCACAAACAAATCCACAGGCGAACAATTTGCCTGCAAAACCATCGCCAAGCGTAAAATGCAGACCAAAGAGGATATCGAAGATGTTCGCAGAGAAGTACAGATTATGTACCACTTGACAGGACAACCGAACATAGTTGATTTGAAAGGAGCATACGAGGATAAGCATTCTGTGCATCTAGTGATGGAGCTTTGTGCGGGTGGGGAGTTGTTCGATAGGATTATCGCAAAGGGGCATTATACAGAGCGAGCCGCAGCATCACTGATGAGGACTATCGTTCAGATAGTGCACACTTGTCATTCAATGGGGGTTGTGCATAGAGATCTTAAGCCGGAGAATTTCTTGTTGTTGAATAAGGATGAGAGCTCGCCGTTGAAGGCCACTGATTTTGGGATGTCTATGTTCTTTAAAGAAGGTTGGTGAATTGTTTTTTTTTAATTCAAATTGCCTAGTTTTTCTCTCGTTTTGTTTTGATTTATGGGATATCTATCTACGCTATCATTTAAAAGTAGCACCTTTTGTTCTGTGTGCGATTCATTTTTAGAATTCTGAAAATTCACTCATATTTGGAGGAAAAGGAAGTGTTCTGAAACTTGAACAAATCAGTGGAGATGTCCGCACGCCTAGAAAAATCAACGAAAGGTTCCTCAAACTTTAAAATTTTTTTTTATCTGTTCCATGACAGTTCGACCACATCATACCCCAGGTTCTATGTCACCCATTCATTGTGTGCACAGGAGTACTAGTCTCGTATAATTACAATACCGAATAATTAGATAGATCTCTTCATTGTGTTTCTATAAACATGCATCTAATTTTTTGCTATCTTCTGTTTGATTTCAGGCATAATGTGTAATCAGAAAGATTTATACATTTCAGTTGCATGTTAATGACGTAAAATTAGAACACCGTATAGTGGAATAGATCTGTTCATTTCTCTATCCAACTGTATAACATAACGTCATGATCAAAATGTATCATGATTTATTTATTTATTTTCATTCTCGACAAGTTTGAAAATTTGCATATATGTCTTAATAAAGTTATGACATAGTATTCACATTTGGATCAGCACGTCCCTGAGAGGATAGTTTTCTGCGTAAAGTGTAATAGGCATGCAATTTTATTTTCTTAGTGTCAGTATTCTGATAGATTGGAGATTTGGCTATTTGCCTTATATTCTTCTATGCCATTAAACAGGTGAAATTTTCAGGGATATCGTTGGCAGCGCATATTACATTGCACCTGAAGTTCTAAAGCGAAAATATGGGCCAGAAGTCGATATATGGAGTATTGGTGTCATGTTATACATTCTTCTATCAGGAGCTCCGCCATTTTGGGCTGGTAAGTTTTCATGTGCATTTTGAACATAAGTTTGTAATATCAAAGATAAATATGATGATCGCTTATTTGCAACAGAATCGGAACATGGAATTTTCAATGCAATTCTTCGAGGTCATGTCGATTTTAGTGCTGATCCATGGCCAAGTATCTCATCTGCAGCAAAGGATCTTGTTAAAAGGATGCTAACTTCAGACCCCAAACAAAGATTGACAGCATTCCAAGTTCTAAGTATGTACAATCTCTGTCTCGTAGTTTTTCAGTATTTATCAAAATTTGAAGTTAATTCATCATTCTAGTCAAAATTATCACATAATTAGTATTTTATACAAATTCCTTACGTTGCTGAAAAGAAACTAGCAGATTGCTATCTGTCATATCAAGCTGACTAGCTAAAAATTCTATGAAGGTATTTAAAATAAAGGTAAATTTTGTGAAATAATCCTCTCAAACAAAATAAAGATTGACAGCAATCCAAGTTTGAAGAAAACTTGATCTCTATTTCTTTGTTTTTTTTTTTCCAATACTTATTGCAAAATCGAACATTCCTAAGTCATTTTACTTGAAAATATCCATACTTTAATTGCCTCATACAAATTTCTTAAGTTGCTGAAATCCACCAATTATTGACTTACTTATAATATCAAGTTAAGTAGCTAGAACTCTATGGAAGTAATTTAAAATATTAAAAGTAGAATTTGCAAAGTTTGTCCTCCCTAACAAAATAAATAGGGAGATTCTGACGGGTTGTATCGACAATTGGACTCTGACAGACCATCCATGGATCAAAGAAGATGGAGAAGCACCAGATACACCTCTTGATAATGCTGTACTTGGCAGACTGAAGCAGTTCAGGGCAATGAACAAATTCAAGAAAGCCGCGTTAAGAGTATGCCACATTTACTATAAACAAACTTCAATGCATATAAATTTACAAAAATCGACCTCGAAGTCAGATCAGCCCCTAACGTTTAGCCAACGTTTCTAAGAAGCCCATAACCTGCATACATTCACATTTTACCCTCAACAGAGCAGTGTTTTGGTCCATGTTTAGAGTGGAGAACCACCACGAGGACTCGAATAGACTTAAAAGCGATAACTACAAGGGCTTAATGAGTTAAAATATTAGGTTTCTGAGGTAAAACATTACGGGCTGATCTGACTTCGAGCTGTAAAAAAAAAACCTGTAAACTAATTTCGCAATTGTTCAGGTAATAGCTGGATGTTTATCAGAAGAAGAAATAAGAGGACTAAAAGAGATGTTCAAGAGCATGGACACCGATAACAGTGGAACTATAACACTCGAAGAACTAAAACAAGGTCTCACAAAGCAAGGAACAAAACTGTCAGAAATGGAAGTTAAGCAACTAATGGAAGCTGTAAGCGTTGCAATAGTTATGCATAAATTCACAGATATATACAACTTTAGGCTAAAAACTTTTTAACAGGCCGATGCAGATGGAAATGGAACGATAGACTACGAAGAGTTCATCACCGCGACGATGCACATGAATAGAATGGATAGAGAAGAACATTTGTACACGGCGTTTCAGTATTTCGACAAGGATAATAGTGGGTATGTGACGATAATCTTCGTAATTATTGGTACTTTTTTTTCTTTAATGGCTTGAAATTTGTTCGAATATGTTGTGTATGTATATATACAGTTTTATCACGATTGAAGAGCTCGAGCAGGCGCTTAAGGAGAAGGGCCTGTATGATGGAGGGAACATTAAGGATATCATCTCAGACGCTGATTCTGATAATGTATACATATATGTGTACTCAGCGCGATTTTTTCTTAAGTTATGGTGTTATTAATTGATTTTGACATTATTTTTTTTTATATTTTTTGAGTGACAGGATGGAAGGATAAATTACAATGAGTTTGTGGAGATGATGAAGAAAGGGAATCCAGAACCAAATCCAAAGAAGAGGAGGGACGTGTTTGTATGATGAGCAAAAGGTAGTGAGTCATGGTGTACAATTATGAGACTCGTTGTAATGTAAAAATGTTGAGCGTAATGTAAATTTGAGTTTAGTAAGGGTTGTATAACTAGCAATCATTTTTTATGGGGTTAATTTCAAATATTGTGAATGATTTTAGTTCCTAAATGTAATGGGGACCAAAAAATAGGAAGACTTTGGAGGTGCGGGGAATCGAACCCCGTGCCTCTCGCATGCGAAGCGAGCGCTCTACCATATGAGCTACACCCCCTACTGGCATGGAAGAGATTTTATACTAGACTTGAATAAAACAACATAATGATGTTTATACCACTTAATTAGGGATACAAAGGGTTCAGGTAATAACAGATACGAAGATGGATATAAACATGGTTTCATAAGAAAACTCATAATCCATATCAATTAATGTCAAATACGGATACAAATCAGATAAGAGGAAAATGCATATGAAAGACAGTAATTAGAGGGTATATACGAATAAAACGGATAATAATGGAAAATTATTTTTCAAATTAGCGTCCATCAGAAAGTTCGTCATGTCTACAACAGCTATGATTTGGCCTCTAGAAGGTCACACTGATTTCAATTTTATGATTGGTGCCTATATATGGATATACAAATACAAATATTTTACAAATATCCGTTTTATTTTGTAACCTATCAAAAATTCAAAACAATATCCACATATCACTTGGTAATAGATATTCAATATTCATGTCCACTTCCAATCAGATACAGATATGAAGAAGGACTAAGAAATGAAAATACAAATTACGCAATTCGGAAAGAGAGAATTTATTTTCCTACAAATTCATCTTCAACAATCTTTTCCTTCTTTATGAAGAAGACTTAGGAAGCTGAACTTTCTCAAAAATTAATGACTACGTGGAGGTTAAAGATAAATTTTGGACTATGAATGGTTGGTGCAGAGAAAGAGGCAAGGTACAAGATCTCTTTACCTAGGTTGTATGTTTTGATTTCTTTATTGTTTTGTAATAATTGTCAAAAGTTTTGATTTGAGTTTGAAGTTTGTCTTTAAAAAAAATCAGATTTAACGCGCTAGAAAGAGCTCGAACCTCCAAGGAACATTAAAATACAAGTTATTAGTTTATGTAACGATTTATTTCTTAATACAAAAAAAAAAAAAAAAATCCAAATTAGCAAGTGAAAGAAAAAATGGAATAGTAAACAAATTTTTTTTTTTTTTTGTGTCTTAAGAAATAAATCATTACGTAAACTAAGTTTTCATCAAATAAACGCCTCTGTATTATCATTATTGCCCTTCTCCATTTTTGCCCGGCTCTAATGCGAACCATGTTTTTCTCTCTCTCTCTACCCTGTCTCCTTCAAATTCTAAATTTAACCAGGTCCTTTTCTCAAAGTTACCACCGGCAATTCACTGAGTTACCGTCCTCCGCGGTAAATACAAGTACCCAATCATCTTCCTACATAAACCACCGCACCAACTCCAGATTCCGTTTTGTCGTATCTCTAGATTCCTCTCTTCCCCACAAAAGACCCTTCACTTTGAGAATTTTGCACAGTGGACATTCGTTTTAGCTCTTTCGGCAGAGGTTAGGATAAATATTATGTAGTCCGTTTCAATAACTACACTTTCTATAATAACCGCCCACATGCAAGGAAATGGATTTGGCCTCAAATGGAGGCTAAATTTTAATTTGTCCCCTCCTATTTCCATAAGAGGGTGAGAATCGTTTGCTCACAAGCGTACGGTTCTGATAGGATGAGTACCCTATTTCAACTTTAAACTACTCATTAGAAACTTCAAACCGTTATTTTTTAGTGTATAACTTTATGCCATCAATTTTATTATTAAATTCTCCCTATATAAGAAAGCATGTGTAAGTTAAACGCATGTTTATTTTTCTGAACTCTCATCTCTCCCTCTTAACAAATATTTTGCTATTTCAGTTTTTATTATATAGGAGTGTAGTCTATGATCAATTATAGATAGTCATGTTGGAGAGGAGCTTAAATATAAATAACTTATGATAAATTTCTACCGTTAATGCTATAATAGTTTATTGTTTGTTAGGTTTGTGTTATGGTCATAACCACTAACAAGTGATTGAGGAAAACAAAGTGTCGGCTTGAATAAACGCGCCCGCCTGTCGACCGAAGGCGGCACGAGCCGCCCTAACCGGCCTGCGAAACGACCTACGCTCACCGCCGACCCTACAGCGTCCTGTGGACGACGCGAAAGGTGTGATGGTCGTCCACTCAGCTGACCCCTCACATTGGGGGCCCATGGACGACCCGAAAGGCGTCAACGGTCGTCCTCCCGGCTGACCATTCTCTCTAGCGATCCATGGACAACGCGAAAGGCGTCAACGGTCGTCCGCCCGGCCGACCATTCTCCCTAGCGATCCATGGACGACGCGAAAGGCGTCGATGGTCGTCCGCCTAGCCGACCATTCTCCCTAGCGATCCATGGATGAGGCGAAAGGCGGTGACGGTCGCCCGCTCTGCCAAATCACTCTCAGCGACTCGAGAGGAATATCTCAAGTCGGCCTCTAGGCCTGGACTCCTTTCTCCATCTCGTCACTCGTGGTCCCCTACCTAGACGACGGCTATCTGAGGTTTGCACCCGACAATCCGTCACTATCGCATTGAATGTGCTGACAACCCCCCTTACTCCACCATCCCTCACGGTATTTAAGGTACCTCGGACCCATGCTACTGCAGACGCCGCCAATCCCATCCTATTTATGGCGAA
>JBAKGM010000081.1:21817702-21834835 GCA_037177215.1 Asparagus racemosus | reverse complement strand
AAATGCAGGTGGCTTATTGTCAAATTTTGTAAGGATTGTAATTACATAGTTCTTAAGCCTGAATGTGTTAAACAGTTATTTTTATGCTTCAAGGCTGTCAGCTTTTCTTTGTGAATGAATTTGAAGAATGAGACAGCTGAATTATCATTATATGTCCTTTCAAAGTTGAAGTATTTTCCTTGGATGCCACTACTTTTTCTTATTTTCATGGGCTGACTCACAAGCTTTGTTCATTTTCGACCTTATTGACCAAATTGTAAATAAGTTTTTTTTCTCACTCATTCGTCCTTTTTGACCAAATTGCAAGTAAGGGTTTTTTCCTCTCGATTTTCATGAGTTGTAACTCGTTATTTTTGTTCATTTCCATACATTTCAACATAATGAAAATTATTTAGCGTACTTTAAATTCATAATTTTTATGAGTTATAATTCAAAATATTTACCCATTTATTTTATTTCGATTTAATGGTAAATAATTATAATTTTTTGTTTGTTTCGAATTTTATAATTTTTTAATGGTAAATAATTATAATTTTTATGAGTTATACATTTCGAATTTTATAATTTTTTGTTTGTTTCGATCCAATAGCAGTAAAATCCCTAGGAGTTTCAGATTTTCATGGGCTGTAACTCACAATTTCCATCAATTTTCATTTGTTTGCATCTAATGGAGGTGTACTCCAAAATTAGCAATTTTAATGGACTAGCCCATAATTTTTGTCTATTTATGTCAGTTTCGACCAATAGGCTATAAATTTTTCATTCTTCAAAACTCGTGATTTTTATAGACTATCACCCATAAATTTTGTCCATATTTGTTTGTTTTCGCTTAATGGAAATGATATAGCGTACTTAAAAATTAACAATTTCTATGAGTTAAAATCCACGATTTCCTTGGGCTTTTAACTCATTTTTTCGTCCAATTTCATTTATTTTGACCTGGTGAGAATTATATGGCGTGCTTAAAAGTTCGCAATTTTCATGAGTTGTAACTCACATTTTTTGTTCACCTTTGTCAATTGCTAAGTAAGTTTTTCGTTTTCAAAACTCGCGATTTTTATGTGATATAATTCACGTTTTTGTCCATTTTTGTTTGATTCAGCCTAATGGAAATTATTTGACATGCTTCAAAATTCACAGTTTTTAAAGGCTATAACCTACGATTTCTGTTTATTTTCTTGGATTTTAACCCATGATTTATATTCGTTTTCGTTTATTTCGGCCCCATGGAGATTATTTGTAGTACTTTAAAATTCATAATTTTAATGGGTTATAACCTAATGAATTTTGTCTATTTTTCATTTATTTTGATCTAGTGACAATTAAGTTTTCTTTCTTTAACTTACCATTTTTCCGGGCTATAACCCTGTCTATTTTTGCTTGTTTAAATCGGATGGAAATTGTTGGCGTACTTCAAAATTGGTAAACTTTGTGGGCTATATTTCACGATTTTTATCCATTTTTGTTCGTTTCTTGCAATGACAATTAATTTTTCTTTTTTCAAAACTCGACATTTCATAGGGTTTTAACTCATTGAAAACTTCACTATCATAGGATAGAAATAGACAAAAAATGAACGAAAATCATTGGATAGAAACAAACAAAAAAATGAACGAAAATCATGAGTAATTTATCCATTTTTGTTCGTAACAAGTCTATGACAATTAAGTTTTTTTTCTACAAAACTCGCGATGTTCACGAGCAATTTGCTATGATTTGTTCATTTTTGTTTGTTTTTGTCCTGATAGAAATTATTTGGCGTACTTCTAAATTCGCAACTTTCATGGGCTATAACATAATTTTATCCTTTTTTGTCTGTTTTGACCTAATGGTAATTAATTATGAGTAATTTGAAATTCGTGATTTTCTTGGATTATAGCCCATGATTTTTGTTTACTTTTGTTCATTTTTGAAATAATGATTTTTTTGCGTACTTTAAAATTAGTAAATTTTATGGACTATAATCGAAGATTTTTATTCATTTTCGTCCGTTTCGACCTAATGACAATTTTTTTTTGAAACTAACCATTTTCATAGACTATAATCAAAATATTTTTTGGTAATTTTCGTCAGTTTCAATCCAACATAAAGTAAGTTTTCTTTCTTCAAAAATCCTGATTTTCATGACCAATAACCTATGATTTGTCCATTTTCGTATATTACGATCTACTGGAAATTATTTGGTGTACTTATTCAAAATTGATGATTTTCATTCTCCAACACAATTTTTTATCTATTTTTTTTTTCTATTCAGACGTGATAGCAAATAATTACGCGTACTTTAGAATTTGCAATTTCTTACCTTTTGTTTGTTTCACCCGATTAGCTATAAAGTTTTCTTTCTTCAATATTCGCGATTTTCATGAGCTCTATCTCATTATTTCTATCCATTTTAGTTTGTGTGCATATAATGGAAATTATTTGAGATGTGTATGATCAATTATAGATGGATCTCATGAGATATAGGATATAAATGGATAAATGTAACCACAAAGTTGCAAGGAGCAAGTATAGAACAGAGAAACCAACAACGCGGCAGTAAAAGTTTATTATATAGGTCGTGTGTATTTGAGGTGTATATGATCAATTTTGAGAACCCAATGGACATACTGATAATAATCTCGCCACACTACCCATCCTATTCTTTCATGGATGTATGCATGGACGGGCCAAAAATAGAGGGACCACCTAGAGCATGCATGCCATTCAAATTTCGCGTCATGCGTTTTAATAAGTCCAATTTACGTACCATTTTCACCCAACTTCCAAGCATTGGCATTGCAATTTTCACATTTTCCTTCATATAATACATCCCATGATTTTTCAATTTTTTCATTTGTTTTGACTCAATAACAAATAATTATGTGGACTTAAAAATTAATAATTTCATGAGCTATATACATAACCCACAAATTTTTAAATTTTTTAAATTTATTTTGATTCAACGACAAATAATTATGTAGAGTTCAAAATTCATGGTTCATGAGCTGTCATCCACAATTTTTATGCATTTTCGTTTGTTTCGATCTAATGAAAAATAATTTTTCAATTTTGTCAGTTTCGACCTAATATCAAATAATTTTTGTCCAATTTTATTCGTTTCGATCTAATGATAAATAATTTTTCAGAGTTTAAAATTCACGATTTCATGAGCTATAGCCCACGATTTTTTCCTTTTTTGTTCATTTTTACTGAATGGAAAATAGTTTTATAGAGTTCAAAACTACAATTTTAAGAGCTATAATACGTGATTCTTTTTTTGGCATTTTTATTTGTTTTAAACCAATGGAAAATAATTTTACAGAGTTCAAAATTTATGATTTCATTAACTACAGCCCACGATTTTTGAATTTTTTTTATTTATTTCGAATGTAGGGCAACTAGTTTTGTGGAGTTCAAAATTTACTATTTTATGAGCTATAACCCATGAGTTTTGTGCATTTTTATTTGTTTTGACTCAATGGTTAATAATTTTGTAGAGTTCAAAATTCACAATTTCTAGAGCTTTAAACCATGACTTTTGTCCATTTTTTTTCATTTTGACCGTATGGTAAATAATTTTGTGGAGTTTAAAATTTACGATTTTATAAACTATAACCATGATTTTTATACATTGCTGTTTGTTATGGTCATAACCACTAATAAGTGATCAAAGAAGAGAACAGAGTGATTAAGGAAGAAAACAAAGTGTCAGTTTGAATAAACGCGCCCACCTGTCGACCAAAGGCGGCACAAGCCGCCCTAACCGGCCTGCAAAATGACATACGCTCACTGCCAACCCTACAGCGTCTCGGGCGACCCGAAAGGCGTTGAAGGTCGTCCACTCGGCTGACCCCTCGCATTGGAGACCCATGGACGACGAGAAAGGCGTTGATAGTCGTCCACTCGGCTGACCCCTCGCATTGGAGACCCATGGACGACGCGAAATGCGTCGATGGTTGTCCGCCCGGCCGACCATTCTCCCTAGTGATCTATGGACGACGCGAAAGGCGGTGATGGTCGCCTGCTCTGTCAAATCACTCTCAGCGACTTGAGAGGAATATCTCAAGTCGACCACTAGGCCTTGACTCCCTTTTCCCCCTCGTCGCTCGTGGTCCCCTACCTATACGACGGCTATCTAAGGTTTGCACCCGACAATCCGTCACTATTGCATTAAATATGCTGACAACCCCCTTTACTCCACCATCTCTCACGGTATTTAAGGTACCTTGGACCATGCTACTACAGACGCCTCTAATTCCATCCCATTTATGGCGAATAGACAGCGCCGACTCTCGGTACGCCCATAGCTCGACACCTGTCAACGCATACTACTGTGACAGAGACATGTTACTGTGGCCGGCGCATACAAGAACTGGCCCAATAATCTCACAACACATGGAGGAGGGGGGTTGACTCAACAGCTGTCCCTAAAAAGATAAGAATATCTTCCGAACCCTAGATATAAATAGCGGTAAAAAAATATCTAACAGGTAAGTGATTCATTCTCTGTCAATTCCTCTACACATTTTCTCTTCTTCCCAATACTGACTTGATCGTCGGAGGGACCACCGGAGATCCCAACTCCAACCCTTCCACAGGTACTTCCGCGTAGGTGAACCCCCTGACCGGAGCAACGTCACCGGGCATTAGGAGAGGAGGCGAGTCCCGCTTCCTTAAAACTAAACTCGCACCGAGGTTAGTGACTGTTCGATCATAAACATCAACAGTTTGTGCAAAATCTCTCTTAAGTTTAGGCATTGCTTAGATAACCACCGCAAATATTTGTAGTTAGCGATGTTGGGGGTTCTTTGAAAAATGTTAAAAGTTGAAGGAGGTTTTCTGAGAATTTTAAAACTCCAGGAGACTTTTGTGACATTTTGAAAGTCAAGGAATATTGTCTAAGAAACACCAAAGCTTAACTTTTTGTTTTATTTTACCGTAGTTGTTACTATAACTTATCACAGCTCAAAGTCAGCGGGTGTTCAAAATAACTACTGCTACACCTTATCAAAATTTAAAGAAGCGGAGGGTTTTATGATAATAATCCATTTACCTTCGTATTTTACACCAGTGGGCTCCAGCGAGCAGGAGATGTCGACAGGTATAAATTTGGCCGTCGTCATCATATCGCCTCGAAGCTAACAACTCTTTCCCCAAATATCTGGGCGATATTGGGAAACCCTAACCCTAGGTTTGCCCTCCCTTTTCCCCTCAAATTCAGCCTCTTTCCTCTTTTGAAACCCACCTGCCCTTTCCAATTCTGGACATCAATTTGACCTCCTGAGCTCGATTGGACCCGTTTAGGGTTTGAAAGTCTGGGCCTTTTGATTTGAGGTGATTTTGAGGATCGGAGGCGATTTTGTGTTTTGGGGGCTGGAATGAGGGCTTGTTTGAGTTTGAAGCAGCTGTTTTGAGTGGTGGGTTGTTGTCAAATTTTGATTTTTATTTGATTTTTCTTGCAATTTTTGTGTCTGTTTATTTTGTTTGATCCTCATGAAGTTGTTCTTTTTATTTTATTTTCTTGTGTTTGGAATTGGAGGGTTTTTTTTATGTAGAATAATTCTGAATACAGTGATTGAATAGTAATACATGCGTAACTCAATTTAGTGAGTTTTTGAATGTTTACTTTGATGTACAGTTGGTCATATGTTTATGCTTATGCTTAACAAGCCGAGCGACATTTCTTAACAGAAGTGTTCAGAGACTAGTAAATTTGTTTTAACAGTTTAGTGGCGAATAGATCAAAAGAGGATACCAACTTTTGATATTGTGCTTCATTGATCTTTGGTCTTTATTGTACAACTGTGCGAAACAAGGTCTTATGTTTCCTTATGTCGGTCTCAGACGATCGACTGGAAACTAGTTACTTAGTACTTAGTACTCGCACAATCTCTTATTAATTGTTCACCCTCATCAGAATTTAGAAGCCAAGTGTGACCTTTGAATGAAGCACCGTGGACGTTTTTGTATCTGAAGTCCTACCTCTGTGTAGGCATATATGTTTCAGGCTTCTTTTTCATTTTTTAATGCTTGAAGAAGATTCTTCCTAGTCTAAGGAAACCGTGTCGATTGCACGGTCTATCTAGCCATTGACGTTCTAGGCCTTTGCATGCTGAGTGTTGGCTCAAAGATGTCTTCGTGTGTTGATACTGTGAAGATGATAGAAACTGAACTATGATGACGATGGAGCAGTAGCGTCTCAAGGCTAATAATCATGGTATTTGGCTATTCGCAGATAAACATTTAGTATGTAGCTATTAGTAAAGAAGTAGTTGAATAGGTTTTGTCCAAAAATGCTGTTAAGAAAAATGCTTATGCTTATTTTAAACGCTGCAAGAATTTCAACTCTACATGGTTAATTAACTGTAATCTAACTAGTTTTTAAGAACTATTAAAAAAAATCCATCTGCTTAGTTTCGTAAATACACATTAGATCTGAGAGGTTTTTTTTAATTGCTCCAGCTAATTCTCTGGAAAGGTTTTAATTGCTTCTGGTAATTCACTCTTCTGTATAATTAATTTACTGGCTGAAGCTATGCTTATCTGAGTTAACTCTATGATTTTTATGACATTTTTCGACAGTAAGTTTTACCTATATTTCTACCTTCTGTTCTATTTGTGCTATTTATGTTTCATTAATGACATTGAATTTCGTGCTTGTAATGTTCTGTGCTACAGTCCATAACCATGTACCATGCCAAGAAATTTTCAACAATGCCCTTGGTTCCCCACAGGGCTCAAGCTACAGAACCACCTTCTGATACTGGAGTTATGGTGGGCAACACTGTAAACAATGCGACTAATTCAGGAGGAAGTGGAAAGCAGCGACTGCGATGGACGTCTGATCTTCACGATCGCTTTGTTGATGCAATCGCACAACTCGGTGGACCAGATAGTGGGTATTTTCTATTATGGTGCAATTGAAAATTATCCCTTTCTATGTCGCTTAGTTCCAATTGTAAATCATTACTTTTTATTATGGTGTGCAGGAGCAACACCAAAAGGTGTATTGAGAGTGATGGGTGTTCCTGGAATAACCATCTATCACGTGAAAAGCCATTTACAGGTGAGGGCACGATCATTTAATTGCGAAACCTTGCAGTTTAGAGCTAGTGAAACTTGCTAAGTATTGTGTTGTTCTTTTAGAAATATCGCCTTGCAAAGTATTTGCCTGAGTCTCCTGGTGATGGTAAGATCAAATCTCTTTATTTATCTTAAGCTTCAGACTGAAAGTTTGTTTGACTTCCTTATTTACTATCAGTTTGAAACTAATTTTGCCGTTACATTAGTTACATAAATTTAACAAATAAATCCTTGCTTGTAGGTTCAAAAGACGAGAAGAAGGAACTTGGTGAGACTTCCTCAGGCACAGAATCTGCAGGGTAAGTAGCTTGTTTAGATTTTCATTATCTTTGTGCACTTTAAGCTATCAACTCATTAAGCAGTTAAAAGATTTCCCTTGAAGCTTGGGTTGATCCACCAGTGATTAAGAATTAAATTTACACAATGAACTGTTGTTTACTATGAAATTGTTATCCAAAATGATTCTAGTGTAAGATTTAAATTTTCTTGTTGAGTTGTCGAGGAGGTTCCCTTCAAATTGTGAAGCTTTCCAATAATATACAGTGAATAAGAACTGGCCATATCAACTGGACTCAAAGAAGAGGTTATATATTGTATTCCAAAATTCTTGTTCTACTCGTGCATGTATTTCTTGTTGCACGGAATGTATCAAAAATGCACATTCAAACTTGTTTGATTTCTTTTTACAGAGGAATACAAATCAATGAAGCTTTGAAAATGCAAATGGAGGTGCAGAAGCGGTTGCATGAACAGCTTGAGGTCTGTATACTTGCCGATGACACATTGTTTTAATCCTATTTAAAAAGTTAATTATAAGTTAGACTCATGCTTAGATTTCCTCCAAAATGAATTTCACAACTCATGCTCATATTTTCCCTCGGTAAAAACACATTCAAATTGTATTCCTTATTTTCTGTTTCCAACATGACTAATGATTTATTTTCATGCGATTTGTTTTATATATCACACTTGGAAAATATAGGGTTAATTGCAAATAGACCCATGTACTGTCAATGAATTATGGATAGACCCCTGGTAGTTCTATTATTGCAGATAAGACCTCTGGAGTGAACTTTTTCCACTCTTTTATCCTCAGAGAAAGGGGTTTTTTGTTTTTGGTTGACAAAGAGACCTTCTTAGGGTAAAAGAGTTCAAACAATTCCACTCAGAGGGTCTATCCACAATTGAGCGATAGTACCAACTCTATCCTCAATTAAGCCAAAAATATGTCTTCCAAACAAATAGCAATGCAGCTGATATATATTGCGAATTTCTTTTCCAAACATTTCAGGTGCAAAGGCAGTTGCAGCTTAGAATTGAGGCCCAGGGGAAATATTTACAGAAGATCATTGAGGAGCAGCAGAAGCTAGGTGGTGTACTTCAAGCCTCTGAGGACAAGCAAAAGCCCTGTAACTCACCCTCAACATCCCAAGATTTATCTTCATCTCCCCATAAGAAAGCTAGGGTGGGTGATTTGCCTTGTGATCCTTCGCTCAATTCACAACCTTCGGCCTCTCTGGAGTTGAAGCCCAGTCTCATTCCTCAGTGGGATCAAGACTTGTATGGCCAGCCTGGTTTCGAGCAACAGCAGATGTCGGTTGGCACGACGTCCAGAGTATCTGAGCTTTCGTCTTGAGGCAGAGCGTCTAAAATAAGCCTGTCGTAAATATTATTATTGTCAAATAGCTTATAGTATGTACTGCAGGCTATTTGCAAGTTTATTGCTACTACTAGTATCAGTTAGCCAGAATGACATCGTAAATTATGGTGTTTATGCTTCCTGAAGTAGTTTTGATGTATTGTATATCTGAGCAGGCTGTGTTCATAACTTCATGTTTTCACGCTAATCTGAGCACGCTGCTTCCTGAAGTAGTCTTGATGTATTATGCACCTGTAGCACTCCAAGGATCCTTTCATTTGCTTCTAAACATAAGACATTGTTAACAAATTTACATAAACGCCCTTCAATTATTCACATATCTATCTCCAAGTCTTGGTAATATTCATACGATGAAACAGCATTAACAGCGTTATGCTAAAATAAAGAACACTTGTAAGTAGCCAGACGGAGCCAGGTTTGAAACGTCAAAATGAAACTTTTCTTCATGATTAAACTAAAAGTTCAATAAAATTACTTTGATTGAAATAAACAGATATCTATATTATACTACTGAGGAAGTTGTCGTTGGAGCAATCGCGTGGCAATTCTTTAGTTGTTAACTATCCCGCCTGAAAAAAAAGAATCCACGAATAAAAAAAAAGAAAAAAAAAGGAGAGAGAGAGAAACGCTATCATAATTTTTTAGAGGATTGCTAGCGGCTGGCCAAAGCCACTCGCGCCCACAACAGGCCAACATGTCCCTAGGGGTGGGCGTGGGCCGGGCCAGTTCAAGCTCGTTACCCGAGTCGCATGGTTCAAGGCTGGGTCGGGTCCGACCCGGGCCCGTCCGGATCAGAGTGGGCCGTGCCTATTTCTCTGATCTCGAGTTTGAGATTGGACCCGGCCCAGCTCACGACCCACCTAGGAGCGGGCCGGGACGGACCCGGCCCACGACCCACGGGTCGGCTCGTGGGTTTTTAACTTTTTTCCTTTTTTTATTTTTAATTTATAAACTATATTTACTTTATATTTATATCTATTAAATTATATTTAAATTATTTTTTTTATTTTACTCTTTATTTAAAATAGTATATATATTACACACACAGTGACACACATTGTACAAAGTTAAAACATTACAAACACAAAGAATTTTAGCAAGCTAAAAAGAGAGCCTGTGACCCTATCTTAGTGTCTCTCTCTGTTTTAAAAAAAAAGCCAGCGAGAGAGAGAGAGCCTCTCTCTTTAGGGAAAAAAGGCCCAATCTGGCATGCTACCAGCAGGTGAGCCAGAAAATTAAATTACGGCCAGCAAGCCAGCAGCAAAATTGTTGCTGGCCTACCGGCCTATTGGCCCGCTGGCCAGTAGGCCACTGGCTAGAAAGTAGTAGCGCGACAGCCTCTTATATGGGTTATTCACTTATTCATTATTGTTTATATTTTGAAAAAAATTTTAAATTTAAATTTCTGGGCCGGGCCGGGTCGATGGTGAGCCAGGTCAATTTCTTTCATCCTGGGTCTGGCGCTGGACCCAGCCCAGCCCGTGACCCGTGTATATCACGGGCCAAGCAGGGCCGTGCCGGGTATTGACCTATGGCGGGCTGGCGCCCAACCCTACATGTCCCTATTTTCTCTGTAGGAAAGGGTGTGCGTAACTTTACCATCTTGCTCCTAATGTTTATATATACCCAGCAACAGTACAGCAGTTGCAATCTTTCACATTCTTAATTTGGATTAGTTTCATGAAACCCCTTGAATTTTGATGAATTTTTCACGAGGATTGCTAGCCACCAGTTTTCGCCCCAAAAATAGTAGGGTAGGGGTTGGGTTAAGTGTTAGGTTAGCCCTTAACCCAACCCTACCCCCCTATTTTTGGGGCGAAACCGAGCAATTGCTAGCGGCACGATTGCGCTAGCGGTCCTCATTTTTCACATAACCTGTATGAACTATCCGCAGACACTGTGGGGTGTCTTACAAAACCCTGGAACTTTCAACTTTCTCATTAAACCCCCAACATGTAACTTGTCAACAAATAAATTTTTCTCAGAAAAAAACCAAAACTCACGGTAGAACGTCTCGTCTGTAAATAACTAGTGACAAAGTTTAGTATTTTTTCTCTCAAAAGACATTTTAATTATTCTCAAATTAAAGGTTTTTTTTTTGCGGGGAGGGAGGGGGGTGGTTCCAACGAGTAAAAGGTTAAAGTTTAGAGAGATTTTGTTTTGTAGTGTATTTTATCGGTTACTTACTCTATTATGTTAATGGAGAGGGCCATGTCCTTCGAGGGGTTTATGCCAATGAGATCCGCTTTCTCCATATTTATTTTTTCTACGTGGAGAAGGTTCGTCGGCTCTACTGTATGCAGCAGAAAGTAATGATAAATTGCATGGCGTATCTATCTCAAGGTAGCCCTTCTATTTCTAGCTTTTTTGACAATAATAGCTTATTGTTTCTCAAAGCTTCAAATGACGAGTGTGACAAGCTATTGCAAATTCTACACTCTTATGAAATAGCTTCTGGACAAAAAATAAATTTTAAAAAGTCATCATTATGTTTCACCCATAATGTTCCAAATGCGACATGAGAGGGCATTCGTCAAAAACTTGGAATTCGCATCACGTTGGGAGATGAAAAATATTTGGGTTTACCAATTTTGTTTGGTCGATTGAAAAGCCAAATTATTGGTTATATTTGGGAAAGAGTATGGAAGAAAGTTAGTAGATGGAAAGAGAAATTGTTGTCAAATGCCAGAAAGGAGGTTTTGATTAAATCGATAGCACAAGCTATTCCGGCATATTGCTATGAGTTGTTATCTACTACCAAAATCTCTTCCTAATGAGATAAATTTTATTAGTGCATGTTTTGGTGAGGACAGAAGGACAATGAGCGTAAAATTCATTGGGTCAATTGGTGTTATTTATGTAATTTGAAGAAATATGGTGGCATGGACTTTCGAGCTTTTGAGGCTTTTCATTTGGCAATGATTAGCAAGCAAGGGTGCATCTTCTGCATAATACAGACTCATTGGCCTGCAAGGTTCTTAAATCTAAATATTTTCCAAACTCTTCTTTTATGGATGATAAATGGAAGCAAATAGGGTCTCCTACTTGGAAAGGAATATGGAAAGCAAAATTGATCTTCGTTAATGGTTTACTATGGAGAATTGGGAACGATTGGTCAATGAAGGTGTGGGGATATTGATGGATTCCATTGGAAAGGTGGGGGGGATTCAAGAATCTCTGTGCTTATGCCTAATGGTTATGGAGATGTGAGGGTTAATTCTCTAATGAAAGAGGGGCTAATTGAATGAATAAGGGCTAATTTTGTTAGAATGTTGTTCGTATGAGATTGTTAGAATGTTGTTCGTGCAATGTCTCTTGTTTGAATAATAACAAACTCTCATTTACTACTGATATATTTTGTGAGATGATATATTTCAGTTATAAATAGGTATGAGCAAGATGCGGTTCAAAACGATATAAAAATCAACATGAACATTGATTTCAGTCTTCGAAGCATCGATGGTCAAGACGTCCCATCGATGGTCAAGCATGTCACGATGGTTACAGGAGCCAATCGGAGAAAAACAAAAATAGGAGTTGGCACCATCGATGGTTAACAGTGACCCATCAATGGTCATAAGGAACCATCGATAGTTACAGGAGACAATCAAAGAAATTCGAAAACTAGAATCAGTACCATCGATGGCTATAGTGGAACCACTGATGATCACCAAAGGACCATCGATGATCGTGATCTACTATCGATGATTATGATGAAATTTGACAGTTTTCAGGATTAATCTCAGTCGTTCATTGACCCATTTGATCTTCTATTTGTACTCAGATTTGGGTATCTCTTTCTTGTCCTATCAAGGTCTATTTAAGGGGAGTTGGAGATCATAATTAATAAAGAAGTTCAAGGAGGCAAATACACAAAAGGAGAGATCTTTATTATAGGGTTTGAGAAAGAGTTGATCAAATCCCCTGAGCCTCGTTCGGCTTCTTCTCGGCACGCTTTTCATCAGAGTTTGATTCAGCGAGATGGAGTGCCCTACACTTACATTGCTACACTGCTTCTTCACGGATCTTCATCTTCATTGATTTTAAGAATGGTTTGATAAAGGACTGTAAGATTGTTCTTTTTGTACTTTAATTGCTTTGGTTGGTTGTATTTCAAACTTGTGTGCTTGACGGTGTACTTAAGCCGCGATAGTTGAGGGTTGGGCTACCTAGGGCTAGGTTTCTTCTGGCTATTGTGAAGAGTTAGGTTTGATGACTGGTTTAAGGTAGATTTCAGAGTGTGGTCTTTGAAGCCTACCCAATTGGGTTGTGATTCAGGTGAACTCTGGGCATAGTGAGGTAGGCCCTCCATGAGAAGGAAGAGTGGATGTAGAATTTTGATCCGAACTACTATAAAAATCTCGTGTATTTCCATGTTGGTTTGCTTTTTATTTTTCACTTATTATATTTTTGCTGTATTTTCTGAGTCTTGTCGAAAAACTGTAGCAACCCTATTCACCCCACCTCTAAGGTTGCATGCCAATTCCAACAAATTTATGATAATTTTCCAAAAAATGAAGTGAAAGCAATCATATCTATTCCTTTAGTTGAGCATGCGACCATTGATTGTCCTTCCTGGAGTTTGACATTGTCCGGTCTATTCACAATTCGAATAGCTTAAGGTGATGGCTTGAAAACGTGAACATTTCGGAATGCCACTTAATTGAATGAAATCAATTTTGTGATTCATGGAAATATTTATGGAAATTATTGGTCCCTCCTAAAATAAAAATCTTTATGTGGAAATTTATCCATAATAGCCTTCTTACAAAAGATAATTTATAGAGGCTAGGGGTTAATATTGATGGCGGTTGCGTAGTTTGTGATTGTGAAGTAGAGACACAATTGCATACTTTGTTTCAATGTCCTCGAGCTATGGCAGTTTAGAATGGTTGGAATTTTGCCTTACATGTGCATTGCTTGTCTTTATTTTCTACCTTGGATTGGTGGATTTAGGTTATTAATTTGTTACAAACAAAGAAGATGGTGAGATGTATGATTTGTCTCTAGGGCTTATGGAGTGATCGAAACCATAAATGATCGGGGTAGGACGTCATCGCTTGGGGTCGAAGATTAGTACTTGTGGATGAATATGGGAAGTAAAACTTTGGGACATGAATGGAAACCAAGGGGCTAATGCAGTAGAGAAGCGGGTGGAAACCACCACAGGTTGGGTGGTGGAAGGTGAATTGTGATGGTGCATTCTTGGAGGATGAAAATTAAAGAAGTTTGTTGTTGTAGTTCGAGATCATTTTGGAAGATTTATCAGAGCTTATGGTGGTAATTGTGTTGCTTGATATTCATCATCTATGGTCGAGGCATTGACACTACTTCATGGTGCCCGTTTTGCTAGAAGTATGGGTGGAACTACTGTGGAAATTGAGTTCGATGCAAGTGTTGTGTTGAATGAGCTTTCTGGAGATGAAATTAGTTTGGTTGCTTTTGGGCATATTTGTGAAGCTATTCATTTGGAGGCTACAACTTTCTCATGATTCAATTTTGTCTTCACTCATAGAGAAGGCAATAGAGCAGTTCATTCCCTTGCTAGATTTTATGCTTTAAATGTTCTAGGTCATACATGGTTTTATGTTTGTCCCGATGTTATTTCTTGGGACATTCATAATAATGTAACTGCTCTTGATTCTTAATCAATATATCTCAATTTCCCATAAAAAGAAACTCAAGGAAATTATGGAAAAAAAACCTCAAAGTTTAGGGGATTATGTGAAATTAAGCATTCCTTTTGATATAGGATTCAAATACCCTAAATTCTATCTCGTTTTTAACTTTGTACCCCCAATGGTTTTTTTTGCCAAAAAAATACCCTAAAGTCCAACATTTATAAAATTAAGTTTTGGTATCCACAATCGTAATTTTTTGTTAAACTTTTGTTAAAGTTTGGGGTATCAAAGTTAATCTTTTATTAAAATTTAGGATATAAAAATTAAGTTTTTTGAACTTTGCTGAAATTTTTCAGGAAATTTTTTTTGAGGAATCAATGTTTGAAATTCTCAAGGCATCCAGTATGAATGAAGAAATATTTGATAAACATGCTTACATAATCTTATATTTTTATACTATTATAAAAGTGTGTAGGATATTAAAATATTTTCTTTCAAAAATATTCAGATATTAAAATATTTTTCTTTCAAAAATACTCTCCAACACATCCCTTCATACATACGTAAAAACATACATTTACTCAATTTTTCATAACATCCACATTGTTTACACATGCATTCATACATATATGAAGACACATACATACTCAAATTTTCATAACCTTCACATTGATTACCATCAACTTTTCGTGTAGTCACCCACTCATAATCTTCCACCACTCATTCTTGATATAAGCATTACTTTATTTACACTAACGGTGAAAAACGTTACAAATATATTAACTCTAAATATATTAAATATGTGAACCAAATACTAATGCCCTTAGACTTACCATGCATCTTTCATAAATATGACAATACATGCATCTTCAATCAGAAAAAAAATAAACCGGATGATGTCAGTTACCTAAGTGTAATCAATTAATTTGGGTTTATAAGCTTATGGGATTCTTTGGCTGATTTCTTTTTTCTCCCAATGAAAATAAACCTTTCCAACTTCTCCCAACTTATAACAGTTATTCATTTACAGGTTCTTTCCCAACCCATTCTCTATATAAACATCCCTCGCAAAATTATATTCACTTCTCTCATTAAAGAAAAAATAATAATAAAATGTCTTTTTAATTAGAAAAGGTAGTATAATGAAGCTTGGATTCTTCACTGTCGCATCCGTGGCGATTAGGTTGGCCCCCTAGATGGTTGAGAGAGCCTTGTCATCATAGAGGATCCTCCGCGGAGCCTAACCTTGGTTGCCTCTGTGGCTGCTCATGTCTTTGACAGCCATTGCTTTTGGGTTCCTCTTGCATTTATTTGAGTTTGATTTTGTTTTGATGAGAGTTGAGGTTAGTTGTGATTTTATTTGGTCATTTTGATGAGAGAGAGGGGTAGGGTATAAAAGGATGTGTTTATTAGTGAGAGGGTATATGATTTGTGGATTATTCTTCACCTTTGTACGCAATTTCTTTCCTTGTAATATATTTGCTCTCTTTGTTTTTTCTTATTTGTTCCCTTTGTTGGTCATTAATTTTTGTTCCTTTTGATATTTCCGTAAAAAGTTAGAAATTATTTCTAATTGAGAAGAAAAATGAGGGGAAACATTGAGGTTATCTGATTATATACAAAGGATCCGGATTCTCTCTATAAAAAAAATAGTGGAGAGATCACTGTAATATCATAACCATTGATTTGTTTAGTAGTTGGTTGTGATTTACCGTTGACTATAATTTAATATTATAATTCAATTCATGAGGATATGTTGAGTGTTCGATATGGAATGAATCAGAACCACCCATTAAATAAATTAATAATTGTGATATTACAGTAGCCTCTGCATAACTTTTTCTTATAATGGAGAAGATCCAAATCCACATACAAATCACTTAATGAGCTATTAGTGTCTCTTTAATTATGCTTTCACAAATCACTTAATGAGCTATTAGTGTCTCTTGAATTATGCTTTCATTTAAAGGTTCTTAAGACCATGTATATATGCTAAAGTTTACCAAATCATATAGATTACTTGATTAGTTTCTCCTTATATTTTTGGAAAACTAAGTATTAAATTTTAATGATGAATTTATTCCCTTAATAATTCAATCAAGTCAAACTCAAAATATCGAGGAGAAAAAAATTCTATTGCGGTGGACATCCTTAATGGCAAATAGGTTTAATATTACATAGGATTTAAAAAAATAACTACTAACAAGATCTTAAATATTTTTTCTTTATTATAATGTATCAACAAGTGTGTCTACATGAAACAAACATATATTATACTAGTTTTATTAAAAAAGATAGGACAAAATGATCATTTCCCCCTTAAAGTATTGGTAAACTCCTAAGTTGCTCCTTAAAGTATCAACTTATCTATTTTGCCCCTCTAACTATGTTTATGATTTCAATGTGGTCATTTTGTGAGTCCATAATCAAATATTTACCAATTAATAATGTAAAATGCTCTTTTGTATTTCTTCATGTGTTATTATCAGTTTATCTCTTTTTTCCTAACTAAAAAGCTATTTTCTCCCAAAATATTTGACCCTTTAATCATTGTTATGAATTTTTAAAAATTATTTTTTAGATTAAAAAAATACAATAAATACAAAAAAAATACTATCATGTCATTAATATGTTAAATATTTAGCTGTAGGCTCACAAAATAATCATAATGGGCACATATATACAGTTTAAGAAGGAAAATAGACAACTTGAGAGTACATCAATACTTTAAGGGGGAAATGATTATTTTGTTCAAAAAGATAAAACTAGATCCCCACCACCCCCCAC
>JBAKGM010000081.1:21784450-21808309 GCA_037177215.1 Asparagus racemosus | reverse complement strand
CTAAAGCACATAAGAAAAAGTCAAAGGGGCCTTGTCACATGAAGTTTTTGCTTTTGGGGCCTTGACACAATTTTCCCTATAGATTTTGATTATTATTTGATTATACTTGAATCTGATTGGCTCTAGATTTGAAGTGATTAATCAATAATATGTACTCGTCTTGAATTAACCTTAGTCTTATATCTTTATATTATAGGATCTGGTTGATATCCAGGGAAGTAATATTGCGAGGAAAGTCGTACTCACTAGAGGTGAGTTCTTTTCTCACTAGTATTTTTTCATAATATAAAATTCCATGATTATTGTAATTGATTTGGTTTTGCGCTTGAAATATAAATAATCTATTATTTTCATGTATATAAAGTGAAATCTGATTCGATCTATTTCTGTCGTGGCCTAACCGATAATATGATTTTGATTTCGTACAAGATGTTAAAAGTAAATTTGATTTCACATAAAATGTGATGAGTGGTCTTGGTTTCATGCGATCTAAATTAATTGTGAATAATGCTTTATTTGAAAGTTTTTGAAGGGAAAAAAAAAGTAATTCGAATGAGGTTCAATAGTTAAATGGATTCAAAGATTTTCCGTGACTTAGTATCTGATAAAAATAAAGAAAAGTGGAATCCATAAACTTTTTTAACTGGGATGATGAGAATTACGCTCGTCGGCTTGATTTAAGGTATTTATAACTTTGATAAGTGAACATACCAATATTATTTTGGCACAAGTGATGCGTTTTTGTAATCCGGTAATTTGACGAGTGATGTGTTTTTAGAAACAAGCAATTTGATAAGTGATGTGTTTTGAAATAAAGTAATTTGACAAAGGTGTGTTTCTGAAATCAAGCTTTTTGATAAGTGATTCTTGATGTTTATAAAACCCTCAAAAGTCCACTATGGAGTGATGTGTTTGCGTCTGTCGTACAGTGAATGCACCGTTATGTGGCCCTTTTGGCATTTGCGATGTGACCCTTTTGGGCATTTATGATGTGGTCGGCAACCTATGGCAGTGTTAAGTGCATTCTGTTCCTGGAAATTATGTGTTATATGATGTTTTTAGTATTCCTATGCTACTTGGCTATAGCTTGTAGCCTTAGTGTGACCTGTGAGGTTATTCTTGCATTATATGAACGTCCAATTTAAATTTGAAATTCTGACATTTGATTGCGAATTTTAGAAAATAGAAATCTTTTGGTTTTGTATAAATTTAATACTTTGTTTTCTTTTTTAGTATTTACCTTGATTTTAAAGAGTATGATTTTGGAGCATACTATAGCATATTCAGTTGCTCATAAGAAATAAATCTAAAATATTGCATTCTTTCCTGAAGATAACAATACTATGTTATTCTTGGATCGTATTTTGCTATTTTTGAAATTTCCAGTGCAGAACCTATAATTCACTATTTCTAGAAATTATTATTATTATTGTTAGATATCTAGGAACTCTAGTGGGAAATGGTCTCACTAAGCCTAGCTCACCCCGTCATTTTTAAAAAAATTTTCAGATCTGAGATAGCGACATAATAAGTTGAATTTTTTGCTGTGGTGCATTGCTAAGAAGCGCTCATATGGAAACACCTCTCCGGTGGTGTTATGTACGACCAACAAAATGTTTTGCGTTGTAAAATATTTGTAACGGCAAGGTTGTGGAACGTAAATACCGATTATATATATATAGAGTTTGTTCTGAGCTACTATCATCAGCAAGTTTATATATGTTTTGAGAAAACTATGTGATATGAAGTGGCAGGCTTAGCTTGTGCACAGGACTTGTCTTGTGTATAGATCGTTGCTGTCGTGTAACCTATATTTATAAGTTTTTGCTGTAGTTTCGGCGGGTGACAGGTTGGACCTTCAATATTTATACAGAGTTGAAATTGGGCTGAAACTGGACTGAGAGTCTAAGCCCAAATAAGTACCGATTGATTTGTTTAGGGGAAAAGTGTAAATTTCACAAAACGCCTAAAATGCCTATGAACATAGATGAAAACGGAGGGCAAAAAAATTGGTGAAGGGGGATTTTTCTTTACGGTTATGAGAGAGGGGCTTTTTTATCTTCATTTTTTATAAAATGTTATTTCAATTTGTGGAGCTTTGTGTAAGTTTAGAGGATTTTGGGAAACTCTCTAATAATTGGAGGGACGGGGGATTTGTGCAAGTCACGGCAATGATATTACCTTTTTTTTTCTTTTAAGCTTCGAGTTACCAAACATGAAAACATAATTCCATCCATAACTAAAAAACATGAAAACACAATTAATTTTCTTTACCAAATAATAAATGAAATACTATAAAGAATTTACGCTTGAAACTCCAGAATCGTAGTTTTTTTCTATGTTGAACGTGAGTCCGATCAAATATATATTTAATGTACACATGTTTTTTTAATCAAATCTATATATTACAGAATCTGCTAACTTCTTATAAGTTTTGAAATATCTGCTATTTGTTCTGAGCATACTTTTCGATGTTCTTTAACAAACAACAAAAAAACGTCAAATGAGTTAAACTTTTTCATAGAAATATAAAAATACAGTATTATAGAATTTGTTACAGTCAATGTCATTTATTCATTTTTTAGGTGAATATAATTGTGAATAAAAAATAAATTCTGAACAAATAGGGACTCTAAGATATAACCGTCTTCAAGCGTACTAATTAATATGGACAAAGTGGACTAAATAACCTTCAAGCGTTCTAATTAAAATGGACAAAATGGACTAAATTACATCACAAACTTTGTAGAATATTCCATCAAATTCGAGGACCCAACTTCAACGAATTTTTTATGGGTTTAAATCAAAAATATTTGTTAGTCGAGGGGCCTAAAGGCTTAATCCATCTTCCCCTCAACTCGTGGGCCCTAATCCAGCTGCCCTCAAACCCCATTTCGCGCCCTTTTCTCTCTCCAAACTCCAAACCCCAAACCTAATCGGATCCAAACCCGACGGATCCGATAGCCCGCCACCTCCAGATCTGCTCACCGCTAACGACTCCCGCCCTCCTCCTCCTCCTCCTCAATACTCGCTCAACAAATAAGCGCCAAACAAATCGCCGCCCAATTAGAAGAGGTCGGGGGTTTTTTTTGTCGATATTCTAGGGTTTCGTTAATTGCTCAATTTTGGTTATTTTTATATAGGGGACAAGAAATGGAGGAGAGAACAGAGGTTTATTGGGCAGTATGTACCGCGAGAACTGTCCTGGGTGTAAGATGGACCGGCGGAAAGAGGAAAATTTGGGGCTTCCGTACAGAGAGTTCTTGTACGTGTGGATAATCTCTTTATGTACAGGTGACGGCAAATTCTGATCAAAGAATGATACTTTTTTCAAAATTTTGCTGAAATTATCAGTAATTTTAATATAGTATCTAATTTATCAAACATTCATAATCTTGATTAGTTTTATTAGCAGTTTTATTGTAGAGGTGCGAGATTTTGCTTGATCTGATTTAATTTATCAAACACTCTGAAATTTGATTACTCTTTCTGGGTCTTATCAACAGTTGATAGGAACAAATTTATTATTAAGAGCAAAAATAATTAGGGAACAGAATTTGTGTACCGTTATGGACAACTTTGGCTGCTAATTCATGTACAGCAAACAAAGGTAATTTTCCATGTTTAATGTTCAGCAAATAAAGGTAACTTTCCATTGCTCAGAGTGGATTTTTTCTTTACCCACTTGTTATTTGATTTCTTTAAATTTAGATGTTGTCTCACCTAAATTTTTTGCCATTACTACTTTTACATGATTCTAATATTTCATCATTTGTTTGTTTCTCCTTTTCAGCTTTACCAGTATCATCATTGTTTCCATTCTTGTACTTCATGGTATGTTTTCAAAAGTGCATGTAATGCTTATGTTTTTCTTCTCGTCCTTCATTGCTGCCATTATTTGCATTGTCAAAGTAGGCTGTCATGTTCATTTTTGTAGTTACTTGTGTTCCAAGTTCTAAGAAAACTTCCCTTTTCTGGTTGTTGAAAGTTAAATACCCAAGTAATAGAATTTTACCAATTTGGGGTGATGCATCTTTTGCAACTTAAATACATTATGACGTTTTTACACTCTCCGTTTGTATGTGGTTTATGTTGTGCCTTTAGCGTTAAGTTGCTACTAACATTGTAGTTTCAAAATCTTGTCAATTGAAAGCAGTGTAACTGGTCAACCAGTTCTTTTACCATATTGACTGATTGAGTACACAGTGCAAATAGTATACTGGACTCTGCATTTCTCATGCTTTTCTTTTTTCCGTAAGATAATGAAATGTTCCTAGTTGACCGTATATATCTTCATATTGTGTGTCCTTTCTTGTACTTCATGGTAGTTATAATAAAAAAGATAAACATCTTTATGTTTTTTTGTAGTTCTCCAATGCACTCCATCATCGCGATGTTGGAGAATGTTGTACATTCTTTCTTGCAGTTGCTTGCAATCCACATCCTGAGCAAGTTTTTCCTTTTTGGTTTCTGATAGTTCAAAAAACCAAGTATGCGATTCCAGCAAAATGACATGACATATCCTTTTTGGTGTTCTTCACATTTTCTCATCCCGATATAACTTTGTGTTGTTTTTGTTACTAGATGACAATGTTAGGTGCACATCATCTCAACATAGAGCAGTATAATTGGGCCAATAGGCATTATTGCACATAGGCTAGTTGATTATATAGTGTAGAAATGACAAAAGGGTATGCTGGAATCCACGTCTCATGTTCTCTTCTTTTTTCCTACAATAATGGGATGCACCTACTTCAACATATACATCTTTGTTCTTCGAGTTTTCCTTTCCTATTTTTATTTATATATTTTGCATTGTTCTCTTTCCATCCCTTGATCAAATAAAATAAATCCACGAAAGCAAAATCCTAAACCTAATCTCTCATATGAGGCAAGAGGTTCTCAATTACCCATTTCCGTAGAATTTATTGTTACTTTTTTCTTAAGGAAAAATGCTTCGACCCCTTTGCATATTTTAACCACATCTTGTTCCCCAAGTTGACTTGTCAATGGTGAAAATCCTCAAGATTATTAGATCTATTGGATCAAAACCCTACTATTTTTTTACTCCTTTTACACCTCTCTCTTCTCTTTTCTCTCAGTTCCAAACCCTCCCTTGATTCACCTCCTTTGGGCCCTACTCATTCCCCTGCCCCAACTAGCCCACGACCCCAACCCCACACCCTCCGACCCGGTTGTTCTCTCCCCACTGTCACGCTAGGGATTGCGGGCCTGTTGGCTCGATGTAAGATGTGGGACCCACTGCACGATGTAAGATGTGGGACTCACTGAGTGTAGTGCATTGTTTGGGTCAAACCACTGCCATCATCGACTAGCTGATTTTGGCAGCAGTTTGAGCTAGCCGATTTTGATAGTAGTTTGAGCCAAACAACGAGCTTAACTTTGTGGGTCCCATAGCTTACATCGCGCTGATGAGCCCTCAGCCTGAGGCATGACACTCTTCCCCATTAATATATAAACAATAGATACATCAATATAAAAGGAGAATTTGTTATAAAATAGATGAGAGGGAGCGCAAGGGGTCGAAAGGGTGAGGGTGAGTGAGTGGGGTGGTAAGGGGTGAGGGTGGAGATGTGGGAGGGGGGCTGCGGAGAGGAGGATGAGTGTGTTTCTGGGAGTGGTTGTAGTGGTGGTGTGGGTGGGGCGAGGTGGGTACGTAAGGGTTCTGTCTACTAGTAAAATGTGAATATTATCAATTGTTTGATATGTAACAAGTCTCTCTATGTGATAAAGGTTAGAAGAGTAAGCTATATGTCTACATCCATGAATAAAGCCTTTGGCTTGGTTTGGTAGGAGGGAAGGTGAGGGGAGGGACAAAAAATAAATTTGCCCTTGGTAGAGGGTTTTTAGAGGGGGAGGTAGAGTGAGAGGAGGAGAGGTGAGGGAAGGGACACTACAAAATGAACTAAAAATTTAAAGAAAGATTGGGTTTACTTGTTTTGAATGGTCTGTGATGTTTGGTAGCTTATTTAGATCAGTTATGAATATGTTTTAACTCCAAATGGAAGTAATTGTATTTGTTTTTTATTCATGCAGATAAAAGACTTGCATATTGCCAAAAGAGAAGAAGATATTGGATTTTATGCAGGTTTTGTGGGTAGGTCTCTGATACTGCTTTAGAATTTGGAATATATTAGGTCATTTCAAAAAGTTTTGCTTGATATGCTTATTGTGATGTATTATATCTTAAAGCCATTATATAGTACTCAACTTCTCCTTATTGTAGGGTCTGCATTTATGCTTGGGAGAGCTTTGACTTCCGTATTTTGGGGTTTGGTCTCTGATCACTATGGAAGAAAACCTGTCATTATGATCAGCATTACCTCAGTGTCAGTACTTTATGCTTGTTCAGTTTTGCAGTCAACTTAAAGGGTTCCCTAAATTTATTTGTGTATTTTTATTTGGTAACTGAAGGAACTTTGGTTTTTTTTCTTTGTTTCTATATTTTAGTGCTGAATTGTTTTTAATAACGTTTCAGCATTATATTCAACACACTCTTTGGGTTAAGTACAAGTTATTGGATGGCAATTGCTACAAGATTGCTTCTTGGATCTTTGAATGGTTTACTTGCCCCAATAAAGGTTTGTTCTAGTATTTGATGAAGCCTGTCTATTCAGTCTCAACATTGACAACAGCGCCTTTGCTTCTCGTTGCTACTGTGACACTTTTTAGATTGTGTTTAGGCTTATGCTATAGAAGTTTGCCGAGCTGAACACCAACCTACTGGACTGTCGCTTGTAAGAACCTCTTCATGTTTTCATATTCCCCCACTTCTCTTGAACTCTTTTACTTGCTTCTCTTTTCATTAACGTTGAATATTTTTGTCATCATCTAAATTTAGGTTAGTACAGCCTGGTGAATAGGTTTGGTACTTGGTCCAGCTATTGGAGGCTTCTTCGCACAGGTAACTGTAAGTCTAGTATAGTTGTGACAGTAGTAAATACACTTCGTTGTATAAACCCACCATCATATGACATGCTCAGATGCTTGTTATACCATAGGAGTCATACTCTTTAGAGAATTTTTCCTGAATTCTTTTAGGCTGTGCTGTGTTTGGTATGAGGATTCCTGTATTTGGGATAAGCTCAAGAACATTCCTGGAATGTTAGATTTTCTTTGGTATCACATTCTCTGGTTTTCTCATCTAAAACTCGAAAATACCATGCTCCACCATCCCCGCCTATAGACGAAAAGGCCTCAAGTGCTGTCAGAGAGTGTAAAAAGGGAAACAGTTCTCTTTCTTACTATACTGCTTGAGTTTTAGATAGATGTGAATTGGTTGGGTGCAACCCAATTAAGCATCTTAGTTAGGACATCACGAGTTCATTTTGGTTATATCAGGCATGGCCAATGGATATGTTTTAATACTGCTAAGTTGAATCTGTTTCTTTTAAATGTACTTTTAAATGTACGAGTCTATATAGCATTAGGCTACTATGGATAGGTGAAAATGTGCTCGCACCTGCACACTTTGTATGCATCTGCACACTGGTAGATGTACTGCTGAATCCATAAGCCAGGCAGGATCACAGCTATTTGTTATTTTGTTATAAAGTGTCCAACATACCAAAATTTAGGCACACTAGAATTGTCTCATCAGCTTTAAATTATATTGCATCCTCGACTTTTTCCATCAATAGTGGCAGTTTGTAACACAGGAGTAAACCAATTATATTGAATGCTTTTAGTGTGTAGATAAGACATTCTGAATCATATAAACTTTAACTTCTACTTTTTCATCCATCCATAGAAGATTATCACATGATTAACTTATTATTTTATCGTTGTTGTGTTTAGCCTGCAGAGAAATACCCAAAGATATTCTCCAAGGAGTCCTTTTTTGGGAGGCATGGCTACAAAGATGCTTTGTTCATTCTCTTACCTAATTATGTATTCTTATGCATGCCCTTGTAACCGACATGTTGTGTAGGTTTCCATACTTCTTACCCTGCTTTTGTATATCACTCTTTGCAGTTGGTGTGTTTATAAGTTGCTTCTGGCTTGCGGTAAGTTATATTAACTTTTGTATTGTCTCCTTTTTATATTATTTTTAATGTCTATAAGGAATCTTTATAAGCATGCAAATTTACTTTCGCGTAATTCATGTTTCTAGATATTTGCAAGTCCGACACATTGCATAACTTTATGTAACTGGATTACAATATGGGGGCATGCCAATTTTGTTGAGGATTTTGACTTGCAGGGTAAAGATTCTATGAGGAGAGTTAAGGGTCTATCGTCCCCAAGTCAGTTCTTAACTTTAGTTAAGGTTTTGGGGTATCCAAAAAAACTAATACTGCAGAGAAGCAAAGAAGAGAAAACAACCCAAGAAGCAAGATCATTAATACGATGATGAATAAATAATTGAAGAAACAAGAGTAGGAAATGATGTGAATGGAAGAGAAGGAAGGGAAATATTCTCAGAATTCCTTTCTCATGATAGTATCCATTCATTCGCTAGACAAATATAGAGAGAAATGGTCTGGCAAACATTAAAACCCTGTCAATGCTTGAGACAACACATTATATTTATTATATGCTTAAGAACCTTTTTGCTTTTGTTATTAATTTACTGTTTGGGCTAGGGAAAGACAAAAATAAAGGTTTTTCAAGGTAGGATGTGGGCACTTTCTTCCAGAAACCTGCATAATTTGAATAGTGAGATATTTTATTGACCTGGAATTAGCATTGATACTACGGTAACAGAATGCTCAGTGAGCAAAGACTGATCTCTGAAAGACATCAGTATAACTGCAGAATCTCTATTCTAGTCACAATTAGATGGCAACCAGTGCTGATATATTTAAGGGAAGATTGGAGATGGATAATATGAGATGGTAAAGAGGAATAAGGCGGAAACATACAAACAGAGATGGTTTAAAGGACACAGGACTCCCCAGTACTTTTAGGTTTGTGTTCAATAATGAACTTTAGAAATCTATGCTTCTCAGACTCAGGAAACTGACATCAGCAATGGAAAGAAACCAAAAGCCTAGGGACATCATGACATAGGCATTACATGTGAGCATGTTCACAATTGATATGCTAGCAATCATGTTGCACAGGCATTATAATGCATATCTTGAATTTTTTTGTTCACGTAGATCAGGCATGCTCTCCAGAAAACAAAAGCCTCCATACTAACCAGCTATATTCTTTATCAATTATTGGCAAATATATCACTGAGCAATGACCTTCTTTGATGAATGGTATAGCACAGCTGACTATTCATATTCATGTTGCTGTTTTTTTTAAGCTACAAGCTATTATTGCTTTTTCAATCACGGTTAACTAAAATTCTCAAGCAGCGTTCTCAATGTGTAATGGCACACCTGATTCAGTTCAAATTCATAAGAATTGGCAGACAAAAATAGAGAATTCTGATACATTTAAAAAATGGGTGAACTGAACAGAGGAACCATGGTCAAGGGAACAGCCACAGAGATAGAGATCATATGTTGCATCCACATTACAAACTTTACAAATCGAACTGTTGACACGTACTGAATTAAAACTTTTCCAAAGATCGCAACACCATCTGGACATGCATGGAAATGTCCATATGCTAATTGTGAAATTGAGACACTTGTAATGACACTGATCACAATAAAGGTTTTCCTCAAAGGATCTTGAAAGTCAAGTTGAAGCTTACCTTAGATAGACCGTGTTTATATAGTAAGCATTCATCTTCACCATTTTACTGGGCTTCTACTGTCAAGGTTTTCTTGCTGGCATTCCATTAACCACAAATCATATATCACCTCCCAAATCACTCCAGAAAAAAATCTCAATGAATCATTAATAATCATGGAAAAAACATTGTTATGCAAGTTGTTTCACCATTTTGGCTTACAAGTTAAAACCTGAGGTATCCATATACTTCTCTGTCTCAAGTTGTTGTATATGTTCTTTTATCATCCACATTTGAATGTTCTTTTAAACTGGACTTGTCACCTGTTTCTTTTGCCAAGAGTATGTTGGCACTTCCGAACATTGTTGGTAGAGAAACAGTCAGACTTTTTATTTATTTAGTATCATAATTTTTAAATTGAATTTGCAGGAAACATTGCACAATCATAATGATCATGATGAAGAAACCAATGGAATTCCAACTTCCAAGAAAAACCTTTTCAAGAACTGGCCATTAATGTCATCTATTATCGTCTACTGTGTCTTTTCACTTCATGATATGGCATATACCGAGGTGATGTTTATTATTAGTTGCCTGTGGTATTAAGGTCATACAGTCGTTTGACTTAAGCATGCTTTCAATCTTTATGCCCTACTTATATTGAATGCTTCTTTAGAGTGTTCTGCCTTTGAATATAGGAACTAACACGCTTTAGAAGTCTTATCTGCATACTTTCTCGCTTGTTTGATTCTGGAGGCTGGATACTTCTTGCAGCTTCAGAGCTCATGAGTCAAGATCCGTTAGGTTTGATATATGTTAAGAAGGCATTGAGGTGTCCAGCCATTAGCATGCTAAGCCATCATCTTTCTCACTGTTTTATTGATAGGAAGGAAAGTAAAGAATTCACTCATCTGTAAAGCAATTTGGGATATTTCAAGCACTCTTCAAAAGCAGTATATTATGCTGTAGCAGTTGAGCCTGGAGACCACCACCAGCCATTTGACGAATTTCATTTTATGCCAACATTGAAACCATCTAATTAAAAGCTCCATGAATGCTATCATAGAGTATATGAGCATCTAGAGACTAGTAAAAGTCTTAAATGTGCATTATGGTTCTTTGTAGTTCAATGATAATTTTACTATGGCAGTCTTGTTGATCTATGGAGTTTCAAATTACTTAATTTCTCCTCAAATATTTTTTCATCAGATTTTCTCCATATGGGTAGTGAGTGATAAACTTTATGGAGGATTAAGCTTTTCCTCTCAAGATGTTGGTGAGGTTCTTGCAGTCACAGGTACGCTAGTTATTTGGTCTAGTTCATAATGTGGAAACATTCTCTATTTTTCGCCTATATTTTTGCTTCAAATTATCCACTGAAAGTTTGTGGTGTGATAAATAGATCCTTTTATGTTATATCTTATTCAACAAAGGATTAATGCACCAAATTAAATATTATCTCATGATCACTGTTATTGTTTGAGGAGGAAGTTTTGACAAAGTTATGATCATCCAATAATATATCTTTGGGAAAGATGCAGGGGCTGGGGGGCTGCTTGCATCTGATATCTACTACTCTGATTTAGCACAAAACTTGGTTGTCTATTCAATCTTCTAGGTGCCTCGATTGCTCCATTTATCATAATTCAAAACTTTCATGGGCTTCTAAGAGGTCCCTCTTCAGCACTCAATTTTTGCTTGCATGCACAAGGTTCTCAGTCGATACCTTTTGCAACCGGCAAATAATTCACGTGATATAAACGTAAAAGTAAAGGTAAAGCTATTGATTAGTGTAAACATAATTCTAAAGCCTAAAAGTACCAACTATGAGAACTGGCTGCATCGATACTTTTCATGCTCGTATTTCATATAACAATTGCAAGGAAGGATTAGGTTCCATATGTGTCTATATCTGTATGTATCATTTACATGGACACACACCCGACTTATGATAAATCAGAGTCCAGTTCTGCTAATTAAGGGACACTTCTGATGTACTAACACTACGAGGTGAAGGTAACCAGTTCAGAAGGCCTGCTTATAGTTGATATAAATCAGGACATGACTACTTATGTACTGTTGTCGCTAATTGATTATTGCACCTATAATTGCCAAATTTCATTGACTAACTACTTATGTACCTATTGCATAGGCTGTAGTCTTCTGGTATTTCAACTATTTCTTTATCCCCATATTGTGAAGCTCCTTGGACCCATCATTTCAGCTCGTGTTGCAGCGGTGTGCATCATTATCATCTCATTTTTTTTGTTGGATGTTGCTACCGAAATGAAAACCTACCGTGATGCTTTGAAATTATGATATGCAGGTTATAACTATACCATTAGGTGTCGCCTACCCGTTTATGTCCAGGCTATCAGGGTTTAAACTTTCATTGGTAGTGAACTGTACATCGGTGTTGAAGAACTTTCTTTCTGTGAGTATAATTCAGTTAATATGATAATGCTTGATATCGAGTGATATCTAGCTGGTGTTCAAAATTAATCTGTTGGAAGTTTTAGAATAAAGACATGTCTTTGTTTTGACATAAATTGGGTCACATTATTGATTCTTTATCTGTCATGCCTAGTTTCAGAAATTTATTTCTAAAAAGCCCTTGTGATGGTAGATTACAACATATACTGGATTATGTCTGAATATAGCATGGATAACAGAGGATGATATTTATGTTATAAGAATAACAGTGAGAAATATGGTCAGGTGGATGCTAAAAATAATTGCATCAATCTGTGCTGGAATTACATACTTAAGAAAGATTTGTCTGAAATATGTAGCATTGACAATATTTTGTGGCCGGAACAAGTCAGGTGAAATGTATTAGAAAAAAATAAAATAATAGAGAGATCCTAGATAATGTTTTGGTAGAAACAATATTCTTAGCTCTCTTAATAAGCTATGTGTGCAACATCTTTGGTCATGGTCAGCCATCATCAGTTGTATTTGCAAATATTATTTGCGTGAAACTTCTTAGCTTGCAGGGTCACAGTTGCAGGTTGGGTGCTCTAAATTCTGCATTTGTATTTGATTGTAATTTGTGCCAAACTTCAATTACCCCACAATGGAATTTTGTGTGAGAGTGAACTTTTTGTGACTGATCTTGTTTCTTACTAGAGCTTCTTTTCTACAATCAGGTAATTGTCATCACTGGGATGTTCATTTTGCAGAACAATGCTGTGGTACTTTTTTACTTCTTTAAATACGTTATGTTTATTCCATTCAGACATGCCTAAGAAACTATTTGACCAGACTAATACTTATGTTTATATTTCATCATCAGCCTCAGCACCAGAGAGGAGCTGCAAATGGCATTTCAGTGACAGGCAGTCCCTTTTTAAAGTTGTTGCTCCAGCATGTGCCGGAGCTATGTGAGTATCTTTTCTTAGTCTTGCTAAAAGTTAATGCACTATATACAAGATAAGTTGTGCACTATTTTTCAGATCTTCCACTTATATATTAATATCTAGCAAAAGAAATCGCCCTCTAGGTATTCTTGGCTTCGCAATATCTTTCCCTGTTTTTTGTATTGTTTTTCTAAAGTAACAATAATAAAGTTAATATTGCGTAGCAATCTAACAATATGGTCTCTATGCTATCAGGCTAGTGACTTATTTATTTGGATCACATCCTCCCTCCCCAGATGTGTTCAAGGGCTTCTAGCATGGGGGAAAAACATATGCTTATTGAATACATTTTGCAAGCGAAACTACTGTGAGTCCATGACAACCTACAGTTGAGGTTTTCCATCTTCATGCGAACTAAATAAACCCTATCCCTTCTAAAATTTATTCTAGGCATAGGAGAAGAAATAAATTGCGATGACATCACCGGTTTATTACATCCTGCTCACACTAGTTAGACTGTGCATGGGTAGTGTATACGAAAGTTAAAAACTACCTGTTTTTCACAGATCTAAAAGATATTGAGAAACTTCCCACAAATTCCAAATTAAATATAATTTAGATGTTTCAGTATCCTCTCGAGGAAAGGATATTTATCATTTCAATATATGAGAAATGCATATTGTTAAATGCTCAAACCATCTTGTTTATTCATTTATCATGAAGTAACATATCCATAATGGTGCATATGAATTGCACTACTTGTGATCTTTCTTGTATACCCTATCTATAACATCACTTTCTATTTGCAGATTCTCTTGGGCACAAAAGCGCCAAAAAGCTTCATTTCTTCCAGGTATCTTATTGAGAGATTGTTGTATCTTTGAGTTATTGGTAGTTGTCAATGTCGTACTTGGCAAGAATGTTTAAGAAAATATAACATATGAATGTTCTGTTTGTTAAATTAACAACCTTCAGTTGATGGCCAAATATCAGAATCATATGAAAAACCTGTCGGCTATCTGTTAGTCTACTGTCAAACCAAACACAAGAATGAGCTTATTTTTTAGTGTCATATTCAAATGGATTGCAGATCTTCATATAGACCATTGAAATTCCCTTTTTACATTGGACCCTCATCTGGCATAGAAAAAGTCTGGAGGGCTGATGGGTGTTTTTGTCGTATGAGCTTAACTTGCATAATCATGCATAACTTCCATGTATTAACTGGCATTCTCGGTTTTACATCCACTCAGCCATGCTTACAACTGGTTGGAAAGACTTATCCTATCCATCAATGTAGAGTTTAGCAACATATCACGTCATTTTGATTTAAAAAAAGGTTTGGATATTCATGATACATACAAATGACCATTCACTTATTCAGAAAGTTACTTGGGAGAGTCTTATGTTTAACTGGGTCGTGCGAATTTCTTGGAATTTCTTGTCAGAGTTTTTTGTTTGAGGATCTAATCTGAATCTCAACTCCATACATTCAGGATGTACATAGAGATTCATTTATAGTGACAACTATTAGATCCTGTACCTTTTTCAGTTTATGTATGATGCATGTCTATTTTAGGTGGGTTGAACACATGCGACAATTGAACTTAAAATATCTGAGCAAATGATGGACCATGAAGTAAAACAAAGAACTATCAATTTACGTATATTACGTAATCTTAACTGTTCTGTAAGGTTTGAATAATTGTCTGATACCGATACATATCAGATTAACTTGTAACATGCCAGTCCAATAAGGCCACACCAGTTTTGGGTGAAAACAATTAGGATTAATGGAGACCTTGTGGTTTCCTTCGGTGTTGTCTGATGCCAGCCAACTGGCTGACAGAGAATGTACTAGGGAGGATTAAGGGTTTGACATACCAATAGTTTCTGAAGTTTTCTTGGGGAAAACAGAAAAGGAAATTAGTTACAGAAGAAAGAATAAGTATTTAACCACCAATTTTGTCAAACATGAGCATCCTAGCTGTGAAAAGTTGAAAAGCCCTATTTGGATTTTAAGAACCACAGGAAGGTGGTTTATTGAATTAATATTTTTAGTTCAGTTATAGCCTCATACTATGCCTGGTCTAAGCTAATATCAGAGACAGTGCACTTTGATTTAATCACTTTATCTCAACAAATCATTATTAATTTGGTTTAAACCATAGCTCAGTTTCAACTTAATTACTAACTTGGACCAAATCTATTAGAGACCACACCTTCTTTTCTATTTTTATAACTCAATATGCATATGTTTTATCACTATCAAAGCAGCTTGAAACTTGAATGTTCTCCATTTTTTAATGTTTTTAACTGTTCATGCATGTTAAGTGTTTATTCAAATTTGATACTATTTAGAAATTATTATGCATCAACTCTTTTATTACATAAAATTTCATTGAGATCTATCTAAGTTTTGTTAACTATAAAAAAATGCCAATTCTTTGCTAAATTAATAATTAAAAAAAGTTTTTTTTCTAAAAAAGTTAAGCCATTAACTCAGAGTGAATATTAAACTAGGGGGAGCTGCTAAAGCTACCACTCAGGATACTGAAAAAGGAGAACCAAGGCAAAGACCATTTCTGAGATTCTTTATAGTATTTGTTTTTGTTGGAGCGGAGGACTTCACAACACAGAAGATGACTATATAAAGAAGAGAATAACACAACTCTGAACAAACATAGTAGAGACAAAGAGAAAGCACACAAGGATTTAACGTGGTTCGGTGAGTATGATCTAAATCTACGGACGAAGACAACAGAGAAATTTACTAGTCAAAAGAGAAATTACAATAATGAGACCACTCTTTAATTCATAGTTGTATGGAACTCGGTTCGTTCTCGTTCACAGGACAGGTATGGGAGCGTGGTAGGCTACTCATTAGGAATTGGGTAGGAGGGAGATAGGCCTATACGGCACCAGGCAATGTGGTTCACTTTAGGTTTGGTTCTTAAATGTAGGAATTAAATGTTTTACAAGAGTCAAATTTAAGAAATATACTAGTTGATATCAGTAATGGTAAAGAACCTTGAGAATCATGTTGCAATTATGGTATGCATACTTTATTTGCTTAAATTCTTACATTTTTTATTGTTTATTATTTTAAAAAAGAGTTAGTTTTTTTAAAAAATTAACTAGTTTGAATTCTTAATCGGGTCGCGAGAGTTGGTGAATCGGGTCGTGTTCCTCGCGAATCTAGAATCATTGAACCCGGATCACAGTTCGCAACATCATCCCTTGTTCCCCACTCTTATGCTCTAATCTTACTCAAAACTCACTAGAGAATCACACTTAAAAAGAGACACTCAATATTTAACACACACACTCTCTCTCCCCCCCCCCTCTCTCTCTTCTCTCTCTCTCTCTACAATCAATTCTCTGTGATTAAGTTGTTATTGCTGCCTTACTTGTTGCTATTGGTCTGCCTTCCAATCAATGAGTTGAAGGCTGCTTATAGAAGAAGAGGGGTAGTGGGAAAACAAGAAGTCACTGGGTCAAAAGGAGAGCTATGATGGTACGCGTTGCTGTCAAACATTGACTTCAAGGCAATGCATACTTACCATGCGAGGGGTAGTGGGAAAACAAGAAGTCACTGGGTCAAAAGGAGAGCTATGATGGTAGGCGTTGCTCTCAAACATTGACTTCAAGGTAATGCATACTTATCATGTGAATTCATTTTTCACATGCTTCATGTGTAAGAGAAAATATCCAAAATTAGTTTTGATTCTCATGTTCAAAGTCACGTTGTACAACAGTTTTCCTATAGTGAACACAAAGATTACTCTTTTGTTATAGAGTTTCCCTTCCGTTATATTGGCAATCTCAATTAAGCAACGACTATATGAAATATCTTGCAGCCATAACTTTTCTTTTCTTTTAGATGGTTAAAGCTCTTGCTATTGACATATTTTCGCATGTATGTTGTTACTCAAATTTGCTAAATGTCATGTATCTTATGCCTTACATCTCCGGAGAAACCGTCTACATTCATGATATAGCTATGACTAATACCATTGGATTCATTAGTCTTTTGTCTTTTCAAGTTAATCGTTTTTGTCATAATAACTACACGATAGTGATTCTTTTATGCATATTAGATGTCGAGAGGGATATTTTGCTTACTATCTACTAAATAACAGGATTTTGTTTCCCACTGAAAGCAACCCCCATGTGCATACATGCACAAGCTCACAGTCAAATGACCGGCTAATGGCACTTAAATACCCTAATGTTTTACTATCTTTACACTTAAATATCTTAAGTTGTAAAAAGTAGCAATAAAAATACCCTAACTTGTCCACAGTTAGAATTAGGCTAACACCATTGGTTTTGACGAAAATGCCTTCCATTAAAATATTGTTAATAAATTAAAAGGGTAGGTAAAGTGGTAATTAAAGCAATACATAGGGACAATACAATAATAAAATTTCTGTGTACTATACACATGGGAATATTCCTAGGAACATTCTGTTATCTATTTAACGGAAGATAGCAATGTGCTACTTTTTGACAACTTAGGGTATTTTTATGCTACTTTTTACAACTTGGGGTATTTAAGTTAAAAGGTAGTGAAACATTAGGGTATTTAAGTGCCATTTAGCCCAAATGACCTGATGTTTTTATACTAATTAGTCTCACCTTGTTTTAAGATGTGGGGATTATGGTATTTGTTTACTCTCATATTATATGGTCTTGTCAACCTATTTGTTTAATTTATGCTTATATTAGAAAATCAATAGCTCATGTTTGTAAAAGTTTTCCGTTGGTGGCTTGGTGTGGAGATATTGCTGTTTCATGATTCATCTTGTTCAAACTGAAGCCATGCTTATTATATGCAGGCAATCAAAAGGTATCACTTGGGATACTGAAAAAGGAGAACCAAGAAAAAGACCACTTTTGAGATCCTTTATAGTATTTGTTTTTGTTAGAGTGAAGGGCTTCACAACATAGAAGATATCTATACAAAGCAGAGAATAACACAACACTGAACAAACTCAGTAGAGAAAAGAAAAGGCAAACAAGGATTTAACGTGGTTTAGTTAGTATGACCTACATCCAAGGACAAAGACAGCAGAGGACTTTACTAGTCAAAAGAGAAATTACAATAAGGAGATCACTCTCTAATCCATAGTTGTATGGAACCCGGTTCATTCCGGTTCATGAGACAGGTATGGGAGCGTGGTACACCGCTCATTAGGAATCGGGTACAGGGGGGTAGGCCTATGTGGTGCGCCAGGGAATGTGGTACACTTTAGGTTCGGTTCTTAAATTTAGGAATCAAAGATTTTGCAAGAGCCAACTTTAAGAAATATGCCAGTTGATATCAGTAATGATAAATAACATTGAGAATCATGTTGTAATTATGGTATTCATACTTCATATTCTCAAATTCTCACATTTTTTGTTGTTTATTATTTTAGAAAAGAGTTGCTTTTTTTTTTATAAAATTAACTGGTTTGAATTCTAAATCGGGTCGCGGGAGTTGGTGAATCGGGTCGTGTTCCTCGCGAATCTGGGACGATTGAACCTGCGTCACGGTTCGCGATAGCGTCCCATGTTCCCGACTCCTATGCTCTAATCTCACTCAAAACTCACTGGGGGATCACATTTAAAGAGACACTCAATGTTTAACTCTCTTTCTCTCTTTTTCTCTCTTTCTCTACAACTCAATTCTCTGTGATTAAGTTGTTATTGTTGCCTTAGTTGTTACTCTTGGCCTGCCTTCCAATCAATGAGTTAAAGGCTGCTTATAGAAGAAGGGGGTAGTGGGAAAACACCAAGTCACTGGGTCAGAACGAGAGCAATGATGGTAGGCGTAGCTCTCAAACGTTGACTTCAAGGCGATGCATATGTATCATGTGAATTAATTTTTCACATGTTTCATGTGTAAGAGGAGGTATAAAAAATGAGTTTTGATTCTCATGTTCAAAGTCACGTTTTACAACAGTTTCCTATAGTGAGCACAATGATTACTCTTTTGTTATAGAGTTTCCCTTTCGCTCTATTTGCAAGCCATGACTATATGAAACTATCTTTCAGCTGTAACTTTTCTTTCAGATGGTTAAAGCTCTTGCTATTGACATATTTTGACATGTATGTTGTTACTCAAATTCGCGAAATCTCATGTATCTTATGCCTTACATCTCCAGAGGAACTGTCCAAATTCATTATTTAGATGTGACTACTACCATTGGATTCATTGGTCTTTTGTCTTGTTAACTGAACCATTTTTGTAAAAATAACTACATGAAAGTGATTCTTTTATGCATATTAGATGTCGAGAGGGGCATTTTGCTTACTATATACTAAATACCAGGATTTTGTTTCCCACTGAAAGCAACCCCCATGTGCATGCATGCACAAGCTCACAGTCAAATGACCTGGTGTTTTTATACTAATTAGTCTCGCCTTGTTTTAAGATGTGGGGATTATCGTATATGTTTACACTCATTTATATGGTCTTGTCAACCTATTTGTTTAATCTATGCGTATATTAGAAAATTATTATCTCATGTTTGTAAAAGTTTTCCGTTGGCTTGGTGTGGAGATATTGCTGTTTCATGCTTCATCTTGTTCAAACTGAAGCCATGCTTATTAATATGCAGGCGATCAAATGGTCTTTTTGATCTTGAACATGATAGAGGCAATTGGATTCCTCCTTACATTTGAACCATTCTTAGTCCCAGCAAATAAAATAGAACAGGATTAGTATCTTACTGCAGGTACGCAAGAGACATGATCTAGATTGTTGGAAGTCTTCAAGTTAATCGATAAGCTGAAGCAAGTCAGATACTTTTCCTCGGAGCAATCAAACTTCTCTCTCTTCTCTTAAGGTTAACCAAGGCTAAGTCGTATTGATAGTTTATATATATATTGGTATCTGTTGTTTAATATGGAGGGGCATATATAGTTTTTTTTATTGAATATATGTAAATTTTGAATGTGATGTTTATTTATCATTGATATGGAACAGCTTTTGCATGCATGTGATGTATTGCCATTTTGGAAAGTGAGGAGAAAGAACATGCATCAGCCCTTATACCTTTCTTTTCTTTTAATAAACAAAAGAAATAAATGGGCAAGACAAGTAACATGTAATATCGACAATCACGGGTGTGACTTAACTTTTGCAAGTCTTGGCAGTGTAGACGGCTTAATGGGGGTATTGACACTTGAACTTTTCTTTTTTTTAATGAAACATGTAACGTTGACAATGTTTTATGGGACTGTAAGTACTAAATTCTTATCGCTATAATGGTTTGATAGTATATGCGTTGGAACACTCAGAAAAGCCATGCATATGTCCGGAAATATCATATGCATACTAACATGAGACTTTGTTTTATTTGATTTTTGTTTTGTTTTCGCTCAGGTGACATGATGCACTAAATGGTTGGTTTGTTTAACTACGCTGAACGTTAGGTTTTATTGGGATTCTAATCTGAAATGTAGCTATTATCGAGGTGGTAGCTATTTGGAGAGTACTCTTGGGAACCAAAATTCATGGGACCATGGTTATTGGGATTCTAATCATGATCAATGGCGGCCAAAAAACCACATCACTTGTCTCATGATTGATCCCGTGATTTTGGGTCCAAATGTAATTTCTTCTCTTAAATAGATGTCGATATTGAGAACTCACCTGTACCGAATCACCTGATCTCATTGCAGGGAAGGTCGAGGATGAGCTGCTGGAGAAACTAAGAGGAGCAGCGGCCCTTGACAAGGTACAAATAATGTCGGTGACCACGCCGACATGGCGGCAGCGAAAGGGGAGTCCGTGGGGGAGGGGGAGGGGGCGACAGCCAAGGTGGCTGACGGTGAAGATTGAGGTTGCGGTTTCCTTTTTTTTCATTTCAATAAAAAATCAGTAAATAATAATCAACAAAGCAAATAACATTCAAGTCAGAAATCCTAGTACCATATGTAAAATTTAAAAAAAAAAGTTAAAAGTATGGGGAAAAAAAAAACACCAACAATTTTATTAATTGGGCAATTGCAACTGTGAGCTTCAAATAAATCCTTCTGCCACTAGGTCTGGCTTAGGAGAACAATTTTTGAAAAGACCCTTTTAGAAAAATAATTGGCAAAACGACACTTTTGCTAAATAATTAGCAAAAATGACACTTTTGCTAGACCTCTTTTTAGCCACGTCATCAAGACTTGGCAAAAAGAGGTCGATTTTGCAAAATTTTCTGTTTAGCACACATGGGACTACCGCTAATCAACACTTTGATTATTCCTAGAAAATACACGGGACTAATAGTGCCGCGTAAATAACAGAGAACCCAAGTGCCCCCAAATGGATATACACGGGACGGCCAGTCCGTGTTTTTAATAGAGAGGGATTCACCTTGCTTAATAAATACATGGCGCTCGCTTGCAAAGCTAGCTTCAACTATCTTGAGATGCAGCTCCCGGTCGAGTTTAAAACTGACCCTGAGCGATTCCACTATCCTTAGTGAGTGGCTAACTCTTGGCGCCCTACAGGAGATAGAGAGGAAAGGAGGGGGCTCATGCTTGATGACGGGAGCGATGATGAAGATGATGAAGAGTCGGCTCAGGGAATAGGCGAGGGCTCAACTCATGACAGCTGGGTGAGTTGGCCTGAAGAGAAAAGGGGCGAGGAGGTCGAGTCTGAACTTCAGTCGACTCCTCCGCTAACTTCTGCCGTTGCCCCTCCACACTCAACTTCTGCTCTTGGCCCCAGCATTGCTCCCCCCAAGCCTATCCAAAGCTCTAGTGTCATTCCATTTTTCAGTCGTGTGCCTTCACCGAGATCGGCTCCTTAGGGCCCCATATGTATCTCCTCCTTTTTGTTAGCACTTTTTGTACTGTAAATATTTTGAATATATGAATGAAAATTTTTTTTGTCGGTGTGAACTGTATACCTTTGTTGATTTTCAAATATTCCTGAGTCGAGGAGACTCGGCTTTGTGCCTTGTGCTGGAGACAACTCGACCTCGTGCCTTGGGTTTATTCGCAATGACACCAAGGTCTTGGGTATGTGCTTTGGGCTTATGAGAATGATGCCAAGGTCTTTTGAGTCAAAGACGATCAAATTGATGATGTGTCGTGGTTTTATCCCGAATGGGCACCAAGGTCTTATGTGTCAAATTGGACCGTGGGTGACTCGACCCCATGCCTTGGGTTTATTCGCAATGACACCAAGATCTTGGGTACATGCATTGGGCTTATTTATGAGAATGATGCCAAGGTCTTTTGTCTCTATTACCGAATCGATGAAGACCGAGTTGCAAAGACCGCATACAAGTTAGTACACAACACAAAAATATCCCTTATTTATGAGAGTATCTTAATTTGACTATATCTTAGAGATATCCTTTGAAACATTTTATACTTTATGACAAACCTACCATCGTAAGCTTATGGTGAAATTTCTTGACTGCCATAGCGCTCAAACGGAGATGGCAACTTCTTATTCTACGGCTCGAATACAGGGGATCACCCACTTCTTCAATATAATGAAGAGGCCCATGGTGGGCGCTAGTGTCAATGACCGAGAATCCAATAGCGGGGTTAGGGGCTAATCCCGAATGATAGTAGGGGTTTTGGATTGACATCGAGTATGTTGGAGGTCCCTTCATCTTCTTTGGTGGCTAATTCCCCAATGGGAGGAGAGTCCTGAAAAACCACAATACGTTAGAGGATCGAAGTTGGATTCTCCGGTGATCCATCTAACGATCAAGTCAGTATTTAGCTTGAGTGGAGAAGGAGATAAATGAACTGAACAAACTCTAAGTGTGCAGAAATTGCGTTATTCAACAATAGATTGCTCTATTTAGCCAGAGATGGCTTACCTTGGTTAGTAGGCGATGAGCCTACATATAACCACCTGATAAGGGTGAATATGTAACTTAGGCTTAGCCCAGGCAGGCAGCTGAGTCTACAGATGCTTTACAGGTATTGGCTGTAGATGAGATGAGTCACCTCTGAGTTTGATGTAATGGCGACTAAGGAGGTGTGGTGCTGACAAAAGGCGATGAGTCATGGAAACTATTGTGATAGGAGCAATAAGGATGCTGACCAATGCTGATGGGATGGTCGCCAGCTGCCAGTAAGGAGTTCGAGGACAAACCGCCTCTCGACTCAGCTCTGCGAGAAGGCCGACAAAGGATGTCTCTCAACTCGGATCTTGTGATCAGGCCGATAATAACTACCTTTTTAGTCAGCCTCGACAGTCGTCGACCCGGCCTTGCAGAGCCTTTGAGCGGGGTCAGCTCAAATGATAAGTTGAGTGAGAATGCTTCTCGATTCGGCCTTCCTTAGAAAGGGATGCGTTCCATGCTATTCGAGTCATCTTGGCTAGGGCGAAGTCGATCTGAAGATTGGATAATTATGGGGCACGTGTTGACTCTTAGGGGAGGATTAACACTTAGGTGGTATGATGATATAACAATGGGATAGTGCTGTTTTAGCATATATGTACAGAGAAATGTCCAAGGTAGCTTTTAGGCAAAATAAAGAGCTCAAGGTGTGTCTGACTTTATTGCAAGTTTGGGCGTGGAAGAGACTCATTATGAAACCAAGATTATGCGAGACACAAGCTTTAGATGGACAAATTCCACTGTGTTGCAGGTGAACACTTTCGAATCTAACAAATGCATACTTGATTTAAAAGTGTTGGGCGCACGCCGGTAGCGTATATCAGAGAAACCATGGCAAATAAGTAAACAAACCAGGCAAGAACACAATAAAGCAGTAAGACACAAGATTTACGTGGTTCGGCAAGTTGCCTACGTCCACAGGGCAAGGAGGAGGAAATTTTACTAATAGAGAGAGAGAATACAAGTTAGAGTTACAAGTTTTCACCACCAAACCCTA
>JBAKGM010000081.1:21751208-21763833 GCA_037177215.1 Asparagus racemosus | reverse complement strand
TATTAGCCCCTCATATCATAAGTAACTTGTATTAGCCCCTTAAATCTTTATATTTTGATATTCGCCCCTAAAATAGCCATGATGTGTTGATATGAGCCCCTCATATTAACACATGATAGTAACTTGAGGAGCTAATATATGGAGATTTAAGGGGCTAATACAAATTACTTATCATTTAAGGGGCTAATATCTAAAAAAAACCCTATAATTAAACAAAGAGAAGCAGCAGCAATTTGTTGCATGCTACTAGGACTTTTACCATGGCCATGATAATAAGGCCCAGCTATGAAAATTTGTGCCGGACAAGTGCAAGAAGGTCCAAACGATTTAAGATAGAAAATTCAAAGTTGATATATACTTTTCCTAAAGATAGGACAGTACCTTTTATCAACCTTTTATCTATATACTAAAGTTATTGAAGTTAGAACTGTAGCCTGATACTATTCATTCTACAGTACACCCTCAATAGATTGTTGTTAAAAGAGACAATAGGTAATTTTTGTTTACAAACCCAATGTTCAACACAATTTACCTATAAGTCCACCACTTCAAAAATCTATCTCAAGTACATAATGCTCTGCAGGTTTGAAACTTTTCTCAACTCTGTAACTTCGGTTCGATGTAGTTAAAAATAATAATAAATAAATAAGTTTTTTATGTATAAACCCAACAAGTTAACCCAATTTACTTTTAAGTTCCCCCACTTGAAAAATTAATCATAAACCTGAAATACTCCATTAACTCTAATAATATAATATAATAATATAATGAAGGACCATATAAAGAGTTTTTTTTGCTATAAACCCAAAATTCCCTAATTTATTTTTAAATTCACTCACTTCATAATCGGTCTTTGACCTAAAATACTCTAATGAATTACTTTTAAACTTAATTTATATTTCATAAATTTGTTATATCATAAGTTGCTACCGTAGATTGGTTATTTAACTATAAATCTTATCCTTATTTATTTTCAAACCTACCCGTTACAAGGATTTTTTTTATTATAAATCTAAAGTATTAGGTCTATTTATTTTTAAACTACACACCTTGAAAATCACTCTAAGAAACTACACCAACTTATTTTTAAACTCAATTTTTTGACGGTTTGTACATATGTTTTAAGTTGTTATATTCCACTTTGACTTATTATATTTCTTTTCTAAGAATCTAGGTGTACAGTGTTTTATACCAAATGTTTAAGCATTATTGTAGGTTTTTTTTCACATTGTTGTAATGTCGCAAATGGTAGATGAGTTTTTTTTCCTATAAGTTCAAGGTTTTATGCTCTTAAATTCACCCACTTTGCAAAGATTTTTCTCCTAAATTGAAAGTATTTTGGCAGTTTTCTATACATGTAAGTTGTTATATTTCATTTTAACATGTAAAATTTTGTTCTAGGTGGTTAGGTAGAGTAGGGATTCTATCAGAACACGATATCCAATAGGGTAATGTATACCACTAATAGGTGGTTAAATGGTTAGTTTGTGAATTATGGTTATTCTATTAATGATGTAAACCATCCCACTTTTATATGGGTATATGGGTGGTTTTCATAGAAATCCTATTGTTTTGGTATACCATGTATTTTATAAATCAAATACTTAACAGTTTTGTATTTTTATTTTTTTCCCATGCTAATGAGGCAACATTGGAAATATTTTTTGTGTATAAACTCATAATTTTAGCTCATTGCCTTTTAAATTTACTCTCTTCCTAAAGGGAGTTCTTGTGTATTCGCCCGAAATCTTGCCTTCATTTATAATGAAAGTCACTCACCTCCAAGATCCCTCTTGAGATCCAAAATATTCATTCGAACAAATATTAAACTCACTTTACATTTTCACCAACTCATCATATGTGAGTTTCTATATTTTGTTATAACCTTGTATATTTTCATTCTAAATCCAAATCATACTATTTATTTTTAAACTCACTCATTTCCAAAGCTCCTATTAAACACAACATACTCAACATTATTTTTAAATCTATTTTGTATTTCAACAGTTTGGTATACATTGTGAGTCATTATATTTTTATTTTAAGTGGTCAGCTACGATGTATTTTTTGAGCTAAATATTTAATCCATAATTTGTTTCCTCTAAGCCCAAAGTTCCCCTCTATTTTTTGAGCCCACTCATTCATAGTTATTTTTTCTAAATGGCTAGGTGTACTATGTAAACAAATATCTTAACCATTGTATTTTAGCTTGTTTCATGTTAGTATCGCAGCATAGTGAACTGTAGATGTGTGGTTTTTTTTATTTTGCCTCATTTATTTTTAAACGCTCACTTTTTTAAAAAAATTTTTATCTCTAAACAGAAAGTTTTGCCTTCATTTACTTTTAGACCCGCACATTTTCTAGATCACCTTGGATCTAACATACTTGAAAGAATTAATTTTAAACTATTGTATGTTTAGTTTTGTATCATTATAAAATGATATTTATTTTCTTTAACTTGTTATTTTATTCAAAGCATTAGGTGTACAATGTATTTTTAGGCCAAATACTTAAACTATATTTTTTATTGTTTTCATGCGGATGTCGTGGCAACATGCAGGTCAATTTTGCTTGTTTATACTAAAATAATCGGGAGTTGCACTATAGATAAACACCGTTCATGCTACAGTACACCCTACTCTAAGTCCAAAGTTTCCATCGATTTATTTTAAGACCCATCCACATTTAAAGTTATGTTTCTTGCTTATAAGCCTAAGTTTTACCTCAATTATCTTCACACTCACCCATTTCCAAAGTTGTTGTATTAATACTTTTTGCCTTTAACTCCAAAGTTTTACCCTCATTTATTTTTAAACGCATCCACTTCCTAATACTTTCAGACCCGAAAATACAAAGTGATTATATTTTGCATTTTTTCCCATCAATATTGCAATATTTGTAAATTGTAAATGAGTTTTGTCTGTATAAGGTAAAGTTTTTGTCAATTTATTTTTAAACACACTCACTTCCTCAAAGAGTTCTCGCCTATAAACCGAAAGTTTTATCATCATTTACTTTTGAACCTACTTGCTTTTAAAATCACTCTAAAAAAATAAAATAAAATAAAATAAAATAAAAATCTCCACTGTATACATTTTAGATCAATATATATTCAAACAATTTTATATGCAGTGTGAGTTGCTATATTTTACATTACTTCCTATAATTTTGTTTTAAGCCATTAGATACAGTGTATTTTAAACCAAATGATTAAATCATGTTTTGTTCCTTTTCATCTAATGTTACGTCATCGCAAACCATAGATGGATTATTTTATGTATAAACCCAAAGTTTTACTCATTTATTTCTAAGTCCACTAAGACCACCCACTCATTGCAAGAATTTTCTTCATATAAACTCAGAATCTTACTCCTATTTATTCTTAAACCTATCCACTTTCAAAATTTTCCTTAAACACAACTATTCCATCGAATTAATTGTACATTCACTACGTATTTCAATAGTTTGATATATGATCATTAGTCGAAAATAGAGCTAATTAATCTGTCATAAATGCTAAGGAATTCGTCATCAATGCACATTAGTGATGGGTATTGAGGCGTTGCTAATTTATCCATCACTGATGTGCACTGGTGATGGGTAGACCGATCGCCAATGTACATAGGTACTACTAGCAACGAAGTAGCAATGGAGATGGTTCAAAGACCATCAACAATGTTCATTGGTGATGGGGAAGCCTGTTGCCCATGCTTGAAATATTAGCGACATGTCACCCGCCACCAATGCTCATTGGTGATGGGAGACCCGTCACCAACATTGTAGACATTAGTGATGAGTTTACCTATCACTAATGAGCATTGATGACTGGTTATTGGTGAGTGAAAAAAAAACTGGTTGAACCAATTGGCTCCTGTACACAAATACAAATAATAATAATCCTGTATATAGAACGAATATCACATCCCCATATCAAACAATCAAATTACAATTTATTTTTAGCATTCATACCACATCTCCATATCCACCAGTCACATGTAATATATAAATCACATCTGAAAATGTCCATCCACAAAGTAATAAAATCGCAAACACATACTACAATCAAATATAATAACAAATCTACTTGTCCAAATATGTCTAACACGATCAAAAAGTCCATAAATATCTAATAACACGTATTCAGCCACAAAATACAATACATATAGAAAAAACTAACTCCTTGTCGTTGTTGTCATCTTCATGATTAGTGACGGCTACATAAGATATTGTATCGTCGTTTAGCCTAAAAAGAATTCAATTCAACATGAGTATGTTTTTCACAAACTTTGTAACATATTCATATGTTTAGACATATATACCTCTCCACTACCAAATCCAACACCGGATTATTTAACCACTGCAAACACCAACTTAGTAACAGCAAAGTATATATATTGGGGGAGAATTTTCCTTAAGGAAGTAGAATTGGTGATGCGTAGCACAATATCCTATGCCCCGAGATTGGAGGGCCAGGGTCAACACATTGTCTTGCATCGCCTCCATCGCCATCTGAATATCATATAGCAATAGTTAATATAAACTATCAACTCAATTGAGAAATTATTAAGTATGTACAAATGTAAAATTAACTTTACACTTACATTCATATCATTAATCTTCGACACCTTATTACTTCGATCGTAACCCTCCGGTGGTGTACAAGTAGCTCTAGCAAGAAGGGTTGGCGGCATAGTAAAGGCACGCTGTGATATATCAATTTCTAAATTACTTCGAGCAACAAATGAAACTAGTGACATGATATAAAATTTAAGAAAGCTACATACCGATAAGGGTGGAAACAAACCAAATAATTAACAAGTAGTTTGTTAATTGTTTGACTAACTATTTGGTCATATTCGATTTGGAAGTTCATTTAACACTAAACAAATAATGTTTAGTATTCAAGTTCTAAATGAATAGAATTTAACCAGATGCTTATTCAATTCGTTTACTAATCAAATGTTTGTTTAAAATTTAAGCACTCATAATTTGTATTATTACGCATATGATGTTATATCTTTAATCCACTTACATTTTCTACTTAAGTTCTATATACTAATTTTCAGATCCTTAGAGAATCTTAAATAAGTTTTCTAATAAAATATTTGAATTAAATATATATACATCATTACTATAAAGAAATAATTGTCATTTATGATTTAAATACTATTTAAAAATTAAATTCTTTAGCAGAATGAATATACTTTTACATTCGATAAATATTCATAAATATTCATGAATATTTATTAAATACCGAGTATTCTAGTTTGAATTCAAAAAACTCCAGACCTGGATATTCGAGTTCGGGTTCAAATTCAATAATTTTAAACAAATACAAATACGAACATCTTAGTATTTGATTCGATTCATTCGTTTACCACCCCTGCATACCGGGTTCTCCCTCCGGTACTGATGCTTGATCCGTGCATAGAGAGTAGCCCCCAAAAAGTGATTGTATTTCTTCTCATGGCGATTATCAGAAGTCGTCTCACATATTTTCTTCAGAATAAAGTACATTGTTATTATGTGTGATGGTAATATGAAGAATAAAAAAATAAATCACCATCCTATCACTGTCGCACTCAACAATGAGAATCATCCAATTATATAGAGGAACCCTCTTATCAAGTTGATAAATCCTCTGCCAATTGACAGTTATTTCTTCAAACTATTTTATCTTGTGTTTATTCCTCCAATTCAAGTTATCTTGCTCACCCTAGGCAATACATATTCCCAAGTATTTCAGGTCATCCTCAAAACAATAATGCACCCGCAAATTACACATGGAAAGCCCATACACTATAAAAATAATCAAATAAAAAGTAAATGAAAGATACAATGTAATATATAATTACCATAGGCTTATCCCAGATGTTCTTTATGCCCCTCCATTTCTGTTCAAAGCATGAGCAATGTTGCTAGAGGCTGGGTCTCTATTAAACAACCGATCAAATTATTAAATCTGACGGCATAATTCCCAACTGGAATGTTATCCCTAGATCACTCTAAAATGGTCCGGTAACCTTTGATATGCACTTTGGCACCTTCCTCACTCCCATTGCCGCCTCGACTTCTCAAGGTCCTTCTCACCTATAAAGACAAAGAGAACTAAATATCATAGAAATTTAAATAATCAAGATAATTATCAAAGCTCACTAATTTACACGATATTCTTACCTACTTCACTCACTCGATCTGTCTTCGCATTTTAGAGTCTCTGCTTTACCGTGTGATCATTCTTCTTAATTGCTTTTCTCCTCTTTTGATAGTTTCTCTCGCATTTGTCTTTCAGTACGTTTGCTTTTTTAGATAAAGGAATTCAAGTGACCGCTGGAGTTCATGGACACTGGAGTTCATTGGAGGAGACATGTAATCTCTGAATTTGAAGAATCTGACATAGTCTCATGTTGGATCTCATTGGCATCGGATCCATTACATGTACAAATTATTAAATGTGAAACAAATATATATAAAGAATATAAAATATCGATGAGCTTACAAAAAGTAATACCTAGATTAGGCGATGAAACTGGATAATGTGATGGACTTATAAGAGTGCGTGTGTGGATGTCCCCACAATATCTAACAAAATAATAAATACGACATTGGTACATCATGGATATCAATGGACTTAATTCAATTAAATAAATTAATACCATCAACATATGAGGATACAAGTGGACACAATGGACTCAAAGAAGGCTGTGAGGATGTACTTACATAATTAAATAAAATAGTAAATACGATGCATACATATGTATATCATGAATACAATATATTTGAACAAATTATTACTTATACCTGATGACAACCCTACTCGATCTTGGGAAAATTCCCCCATTTGTCTTATCCTCTGGCTCATCTGCAACTTAAATTGTTAACATATATAATTTAAAACTTTATTCGATACATGCTAGCAAAATATATGAATGCTTATAATTGCATTGATAAAATCAAAGATAGAAACATGGACACTTAAATATCTGCTTTTAAATTCTACAAGTATCATATAAGTTAATCATTGATAGCAAGTTGAACAAGAGACCTCGGCTCCTTATACAAAACGACCCAAAGCTTTAGCTGCCTATAATCTTTGATATAGAAGCATTGAGTACCCTGGTTTGGGAACATGAACTTTAAATTAGGATACATCTCCTTATCTAGACTTAAAAGAGTAAAACCATATCCATCCTTTGTTACTTCAGCATGATATTATCGAACCTTAAACATCACATAACTAAGTATGTTTTTTGTGCTGTATGCATAGAGTATCTCTTTGGTATCTTTTAGTTGTCCATAATATATTACATCACCAAGTACTAGATTTTGGTCTATCGAGCTTGAATAACACTCTTGATATAAGGCAACCCATGACCACACTGTTTTGGATTACTCTCTCCTTGTCAAGCCCTACACATTGAAATAGGCACCCATTTGCACAATATCTATTGCATTATTTTACTGCATAGTGCGGGCCCTGTGTGTGAATTCTTATCTCTTCTAATACTGGCAACTCAGTAAGGTATTGTCTTTCTACCTAATGTTGAACATAATCACAAATGATCATTAAAAAATAATCTAAAATTTCCCCAAAAATAATTAAAAATAAAAGACACATAACTTACTGATTTGCTACCCTTTCAGTAAAATGCTTACTTCACAAGATTCGTGCTAATGCGTCAGTTATTTCTATCAGCAACTACTCTAAATGTCGACTATTGATACGATACTGGAGATCAAATTTGTTAAAATGAAAAAATAACACACACACACACACACACACACACACACACACACACACACTAATTTACTTACTTCCAGTAATCTTCAAAGATTTCTAAGTTGTACAATATGAATGCATGAGCCTACTCTAAGTCAAATCTAGAATAATCTTTGTTTATTTTGGCACCTTCATGGAAAGTACCATCTTTATTACTAATCTATGTAGGTTTTGTTGTCTATACACCTGGGATGTACCAAGAGGCAAATATGATGCATTCATTTGTCATGTAACTGTCAGCAATTGAACCCTCTAGATGAGACCAATTACATTTTATGTATTTAAAAAACCCTACTCTCTAAAGAAAACATTAATATCTATGAGTTATCAAGTATAAAGTAAATATATGTTATATAAATGTTAAATTGAATTTTAACTAACCTCTCCATGGGATACATACAACGATAGTTAACTGGTCCTTTGAGTATTACGTCATCTACAAGATGATGTCTAAGATGGAATATGACTGTAACAAAACAATGGAGAGTGAAGAATATCTATATTTTGTAGAGGTTTCATTCATTTCTTTTTCAAATGCCTTAAAATCGTCAACATTGATAACTTTAGAGTATAACTTTCTAAAAAATCCATTAAATTTGATTATAACCTTTGTCACTTCAATATTAGCCATGTTGTTATGAAGTGTCACTGAAAGTAATTGATGAAGAAGGATGCGATAACCATGAGTCTTAAGTCCCAAATATTTTCGGTCTTTCACCTAGATATTATTTAAAATATTAGAGCAGTAATCATTTGATGACTTCACCAATTTGAGGACCTCACAAAATCTCTACATTGCAACCTTTGACATCGTAATGCGAGACAAATGTAACTCAAAATTGCCATCAGCAACTTCTCATGCTTGCAGATCATGTTGGATGCTCAATGCATTCAGATCCAAGCCAGCCCTTAGATTGTCCTTTGATTTCTTACCATTCTGTAGAAGTGTGGACAATAGGTTGTCGCATATATTCTTTTCAATATGCATTACATCCAAGTTGTGCTAGATTTTGGGCTTTTGTCAGTAAGGGAGCTAAAAAAGATGCTAAATTTTGTCCACTCTATCGGCAATTCCTCAGCTTCTATGTCGTCCAACCTCTGCATTTATCTAATTCTTTTCGATGCCCTCTTCATGATGGAAATGCATCTCGGAGTGACAAGACCCTCTTTTCTCTTCTTGGCTATCAAACTTTTTTTTACCTAGTTTTTAGCTCTATATCTATGCTTGTTCTACAACCATCTTCTATTAACCAATAGCACATCTTTCAGCTATGCTATAAATGGAAGCGTATGAAGTTTGGACCATATATAGGACAAGCGCATGTCTCTTTCGTATATAACCAGAGAGATTAGCATAAGCTAAAAAATCATTAATCGTTCACATGAGAATAGCATGAAGATTGAGCGACTCACAGAAATATACATCATATGTTTGCACGCCCTCATCCCAGAGATATTTTAGCTCATCAATTATCGGCTCCATGAATACATCTATGTCATTATCGGGTGAGTCCTAGCTTGGTATCAGCAACAAAAAGGTCATATACAGTTGTTTCTTACAAAGTTCAAGTAGTAAATTATAAGGCATTAATACAATTGGCTATGTAGGCCAATCGGAAATAAAGCCAAATGGTAGAATCCGTTGCTAGATAGCCCTAGTCTGACATTTCTGCATTCTATGGCAAACTAGAGAAAAGATTGATCCACATGCTTTTATGCCTCTACATCAACCGGATGTTTGAGTTTACATCATCTATGCGTCCTTTATTATGCCACTGCATATCTTTAGCTCTATCTTTATTCATGTACAACTGTTGCAAACTAGGCACTAGGGAAAATGTTGGAGCACCTTCACCGGCGTTTTCTTTTGTTGCTTCACCGACTCATTTGCCTTACATTTTGAAGTGCGCATATGGCTTCTCCAGCATGACACTCCACACTTTGGCCATTCATCGAGTTTCTCATTATCCTTATAATATAGGATAGGAGCTTATGGTAATAAAAACCCAAAGCACTAACGAGCTTACGCATCATAACACTTTTCATGTATGCTCTTCTCTCCGTCCGGAATTACCTTGTATAAATTAAGAAGCATCTAAAAAATATTATATATGCCATTCTGCTGGGCCTTGATACGCATCAATTGAAGAATAAATGACAATCTACTAAACTCGGTGTAACCATTGTATAGATCCTTCTCGTCATCTTCCAATAACTTCATTGAACTTTTAAAATCCCTGGTATCACACACATCTTCGGCATTTTCGACACCTTCAACATCTTCGACAACTTATACAACTTAGGGTACTTATACAACTTCTGCAACTTTAGCACCTAGGGTGTCATAATAAATAATAGCTGCTTTAATATCATTGAACATTGCTCGTGCATCATCTATCCTTACATCTGTATTTCATCAACAGATTCAATATCTTTGCCTTCCTCATGAAATTTCTAATATTTGCAATTCGCATCAAATCCTCATCTTTCTAAGTGTTTTCCTGTAGCAATTCTATCCACTAACCCCCTGTTTTTGCACTTACTACGTGGGCAACACAACAATTTGTTCTCCAACTTCCTCGGTTTCGTATACACATACTAAGGGAAGACTTCCCATCTGTTTAAATATCTAGTGTCACCTTCCTTTCTCCTTTTCATAATAGGATATCGATCCACGACTTGTCAGGAACTTCTCTCATTTGTATGGTACGTACACTTATTAATTATCTTAATATATCATAAATCACAACATGTTTGATAATCTTCATTGTAGTTGATTTGAACAAATACTAGATTGGAATAATCACTCTTTTATAATCTTCATTGTAGTATTAGGATGGTCTAAACACACTTTGATAATCTTCATTGTTGTGGATTTGAACAAATACTAGGTTGGTCTAAAACTCTATCGGTTATCATAGGAAGGCTTCCATCCTATTAACAATATAGTAGTGCTACATCTAACTTTGCATACTTTGTCTATTTTTATTTCTAGAAAATTTCGACAACACCTACCTGCTATTTTTTTAGTATAATGTGCGGATGTTATTATGCGTATCAATAATAGATCGAAATTGATACATAATAGACCTAAATCAGAACAACATACGCTTATTGTACACAAATAATAACGAGTACATACGACCAAAATTTTCTAGAAATGAAATTGCACAGATTATACAAAGTTAAAGGTACGCGCTACTATATTCCTAACCCGTCTGAACTGGACAAATCTAATAATTACATGTCAGTTCCTTCTACTTACAGTATATATAAAATAAGCAATCCTTTTCGGGTATAAAACTTAATTTCATAGCCAAAATTGACTTGTCTATCTTATATTACAACTTCAAAGAATTAGCAATAATTATTGGACGAGGATCTACAGATAACGTTAACGAATTTTTTTATTTGCTAAAATAGATATATAACACATTATTTTGTTATATATTCCAGAAAGGGTAATTAGCCTTAGGGTATTAGTATTAAAGTTAGCACTATTAGGGCACTCTCCTAGGGTACCGATAGTGTTGATATCTATTAGATTATGACGATATTAGGTTTAGGGTTAGGGTAATATTATGGTTTCATGAAATTAGGGCTAAAATTAGGGCATTTAGGTTTAGGATAACTACAATTGTATGAGTACTAAAAAATATCATTAATTATATAATAATTATATAATAATAAAAAACTAAAAATTGAAGAAAAGTGGAGATCAATACCTTCTTTCAAGGAGAAGGAGAATATCAACGATGGTCGGAGTTGAGTCCAGTGGCGGTCTAGAGATTAGACAGCAATTAGGACAATCAAAGCCAAAAAAAGAAAATGATTAGTGAATTAAGGAAGAAGAAGAGTTGCAAAATGGTAAATTTGTAAAATGTTGAAAACTTACTGGAGATGATGGAGGAGGAGACGGCATGGGGAGAAGGGGGCATCTAAAGGTGGGAGGCAAGCGGCGAGCAGCAATTTAGGGCAATCTCAGTTAGCGTTTGAGGCGAAACCCTAGATCTCATGCAAGGAGGAGAAAGAGAAGGCGAGCGGCGAGGTGATGAGCAGTGAGCGGTGACCGGTGGGGCAGAGCTTTTGAGCAGCGGCGACAGAGAGAAGGAGATAATGAGGAGGAGGTGGAGGCCAGCGGCGATGGGTTGGGCGATGAGCGATGATGAGGCGGAAGTTTTGAGCGGCAACGACAGAGAGGAGAGAAGATTTGAGCGACGGGATATCAAAGTGAGGCTTAGGGTTTAGGTTTCGATCTTTCTTCTTCTTTTTAAACCGTGGGGCCACTAATAGCAACGGGAAGGGCTCATGCCTCGTCGGCAATGACAACATCGGCGATGGGATATAGGTGACGGAAGGCACTCCTATCGCCAATGTTATCACTGGCGACGTGCATGGCGGCCATCGCCCCGTTACTTTTAGCCTATTTTTTACTTACTAGTGGATGTAGGTTGCTATTTTTAAAAAAAAAACTTGCTATATTTTTGTTCTAAACGGTTGGATATACATTATAATTTTAAATTAAATTCTTGAACTGGTATTTTTTTTGCTTTTACGCACTGAAGTTGTGACCAATTTGCTGGAATACTTACTAAAGATAGCTCGATAGAAACTTTAGAGATCGCATGAAACAAACTAAATATAATTGTATTCTCCCTCTATAATTGTTGTACGAGATTCAGAAAAGTATTCACGTAGCCCCTCTCTCTCTCTCTCTCCCTCCCCCCGTCTCCCTCTATAATTGTTGTACGAGATTAAAATATTTACGTAGGGGGGGGGGGGGGGGGGGGGGGGGGGGGGGGGGGGGGGGGGGGGGGGGGGGGGGGGGGGGGGGGGGGGGGGGG
>JBAKGM010000081.1:21713864-21732199 GCA_037177215.1 Asparagus racemosus | reverse complement strand
ATATAATAAATGCATGAATTGGTTACAATTCGTTTTCAAACATTAGAACAATCAAAAGTAAACATTTAGACAATCGTGTGTGCCAATTCTCAACATGCGTAAAAACATATAAATTATTATACGATCTTGAAAAATAGTAAAACAAAAAAAATATAGGAAGCCTGTTTCCGTTAGGAGGATACTAACCGAGAAAGAAAAAATGAATAGGAGATAACCATCATAGCATATCTTAGCTTAAATAATAGTTACAGTTGGCAAAAGGCTCACATAATTTGGACATCTTTCAGTTTATTGCTCTGAGAAAGGAAGGAAAAAGTGACCTTTTGTAGCCGTGATATGTTGGAATTTGCTGCAAACAAAACTTACTCTAGTCATCAATACACACACACACACACACACACACACACACAAGAGTTTTCAATGAAACTTACTAGAGTGGCTTCATCTATGATTTTTATCTTTTTTCATAATTCATAGTTAATAACAGATCTATTGATATCTTATTTCAGGTCAGTACAGCATGGGGCATAGGTCTCATTATTGGTCCAGCTGTTGGAGGTTTGCTTGCACAGGTAATGAAGTTTTAAGACCGTACTAAAGCAAATTATGATAATATGTTTCATATGCCCATTTAAGAATCTCAAACATGGACAAAATAGGGAAATGACACTTAAGGTGCAAATTCTAAAATAGTAGGTCCTTGCCTATGAAAATGTATACGCAAAGAATGTTTTGCTGCCAGGTGTCTTACATGGACACAGCTTTAACGTAGAATTGTTTGTTCTGCATTTGCTGATATTCTAAAAAATTTGAGCACCCTGGCCTGATGTTACTTGGATGCTACTATGGCTTTATGCCAAACTTGGAAGAAAGATATCATGTAAATTTTTATTATTATACATATCATGTAAAGTTAACGATACATATGTAAATACATACATAAATATAAATAGGTATTTATATATGTGGGTTCATGCATGAGTTAGTATTTATGCATATGTTATATCCAGAGAACTAAAATGATTTCTTCCTTCAAAAACTTGAGTACGTAAAAGGATGTAAAGTATAGCTTGAACTTAACCAAAGCTAAAATGCAAAAGATGAAAAGGAATTTCTGATCTTGCTGCTTCCGTCTCTTTGGGTACTTGTTGGCTGAGCGCTTAGGGGCTGATGTAACAGTTTTGCTGTACCATTCGTGTTTTAAATGTTATTGCTATGGACAAGAATGATACTTTAAAGATAATGCCTCCAAAATTTATGTAACTTGATGAGAGAGGTAGAATCAAAATAAACACTTTGTAGATTCCATTAATTCATATAAGTGGTGGAATTAGCAAACAAATATAGACAATTGCACACGCTAATTTTTAAGTTCTTTGTACAAGTATTAGTTATGAAAATCCATGAAGACATATATTCAATTTTTTATTTTTTATTGTCTAAATTCTTTGTGCATTATGATCCTATTCTTTGTGATTAACACATGTTTTATCAGCCTGCAGAGAAATTTCCAGGTGTTGTTTCTGAAGATTCCTTTCTCGGAAGGTATGAGTGGTGCACTACGTACTTCAATTTGGTTGTTTTATTATTGTTCTCATACTTGCAAACCTTCAAATGTTTGTAGGTTTCCTTACTTCTTGCCGTGTTGCTGTATATCCTTCTTTGCTGTTGGAGTCCTTATTGTCTGTTGTTGGCTTCCAGTGAGTGACAATCTCCATTCTACTCTTCTTTTTTTTCCTTCTTCCTGTAGCTTTCCCTTTACTAAGTAACTAAAATCCTTGTAGAGAATACTTGTTTCCCAATAATATAAAAGATTATAAAGTGTTGTTAAAAAATGAGTTGAGCTAGGCTACTATTAATAGTATTCAAAATTGGGTTGATAGTATCCGCATGTTGGATACTATTAATAGTAGTCTAGCTCAACTCTTAAAAAATTATACCATTTAAAATAAAACAGTATGCTTTAAGTGATCCATGGTCCATTTCTTAGTAGTTATATTTTTGCATTGACATGAATTTAATAATCTTTTTGGAAAACAAAACTTAGTATTTTATACTTATCTCTTATTATGATTTTCTAATTTAATGTCTTGTAACATAGAACATGGTGAAGAAAGGAAAGAAAGGAAAAAAATCTATCATTGAAAATTATGATTTTACCCTTCTAATTACAATGGGAATTTCACCACTCATCCAAACTTGTTACTACCCCCCACTATGTTCGTTATAGATTGGTATAGAAAGATATGTTCCAAATCCCTGTGTAGAGGTTTTTCATGCGTATACTCCCAAAAGAAGAGCAGTGACATTCACTAATACTTCGTCGGGATACTAGGAATCTAGATTACTTTGAACTTTATGTTTTCTTCTTGATTTTTCACTTTCTTTTTAAGCGCCAAAAATGCATGTAGCATAAAAGATGAAGTTCTTGTACTCCATTGGGGTGTTTTACTCCAACTGGAGCCTTTCACTTTATCTCACAAATCAGTCCAATGAAATATGTTTGGTGTTTATTTTTCTTATTATTGTTTCTGGCAGTGCTTAATTTTATCAACCCAAATAGCTATACTAGGATTACTTTTGTCCTATGTTTCTTTTAACCCTTATATTACAATTTGGTTTTTTGGGTGACTACCTGGAAATAACTGGTCTGAACGCAAATTTTAATTTTAATTTTTTTCCTTTAGTTATGGTTTCAATATAATCATGATTATGCAGGAAACGTTGCACAATCATCCTGAGAGCAAAACAACAGATGGAACAAGCGAATCTGTGGAGGCATCTCCTCATGCCTCTGATGTGAGAGAAAAGGATGTCGAAATTGAAGGAGGGGTTCAGCCTAATAATGAAAATCTTCTTACAAGTTGGCCATTAATGTCATCTATCATTGTATATTCTGTTTTCTCGCTTCATGATATGGCCTACACCGAGGTAAACTTTGATGTTTACTATGCCTTCCTGAATGTTCGACGCACTACTAGTATGTATTTGTTTGAAGTTTAACATGCTTTAGTAGTAGTCTTGATTGAAATTATAATCCCACTTGAGCTTTAAATACATATCCAGTATGAAAAAGTTCAAGAGATGGTCTTCATCCCATTTGAGCAATTTTCGCTATCTCGATCACAGATATCATTTTTTCTGTTTTGAGGGTGTAGACCAAAATCATCAGAGCTAATTTCCTGAAATTGTAATGGACACATTAATATTTTGGGTTATCCCCATATCAGGTATTGAGTTCCCAATTTTAGGCAAAATGACTTTTATCTTCCATTGTATGGTTAAAATGATATTGCACATGAATATTCATTAAGGCTTGTGGGGAATATCGGCATTAAGTACTTGGTTAATGTTATGGCTATATTTGGAAATTTAACGTCATGATTCTGGCAGAAAAAATGGAATGTGTTTGCATCCAATAATAAGCTTGTATCCAGTTCTAATCGCTTGTTGGTTCAATTTTTCCACTCAACGTTTTGCTTGTCCTTATGCTCTTCTATCGATCTATTATTAGTTTCTAGTTATATACTAACCAAATCTAAATTTCAGATATTCTCCCTATGGGCTGAGAGCGACAGAAAATTTGGAGGGTTAAGTTTTTCATCTAAGGATGTTGGCATGGTTCTAGCAATCTCAGGTATGCAAAGCTTAATGGGTTTTCACATATATACTGCTAAATCTTCCATATTTGCACCTTTACCCTCCAAACCTTGATATTTGCAAAATTAACCGCCAATTCTCTCACAATGGGCTTTTCTGCCCCTCCAACTTAACAATATTGGTGTGTATATAGGGTAATGTCAAAATTTTGCAATAATTTTCAGTAGGTTTGGAATATTTTCCGTTAAAAACTAAAATCGTCAAGTGAAAGGAGTAGAAAAACTTAATGTGAGAGAATTAGAGGGTAAGTTTGCAAATACCAAGATTTGAGGGGTCAATTTGCAAGCAAGGAATATTTGAGGGGTATCTATGCAAACACCCCAAATCATAACACATATTTGGTTAAATGACATTTTCGAATTATCCAACTTAGTCTGCAACATTAGAGGACTATAGTCTTAGTCTCTAAGACAGCTATGGACATTATATATGTAGGCTTTTATTTAATTTTTTACAATATTTTTTAATGATGCTATTGCTCATTGGCCTTCAGGCATTGTTCAATGGAAATTGGTTTCTTTTTTTTATTTTATTTTTTCTTTTTAATGGCTGAATAAAGATTAGTGAATTTGGCTTTCCAGATATTTTGCAGTAAAGTGTGTAGGTTCAATTATGGTTTACACAGTACCTAGTTATAAATTCACCCCACTACTTTTTATATAAGAGTGAGTTTAGACATTTTCATCAGTTCCTTGGTTTATGTTGTATCATATCTTATATAAGTCTAATTGATCAGCATATATCTTAATTTGTCGGTTAATTACTGATTTGTAGGTGCCGGTCTTATAGTATTTCAATTGCTTCTCTATTCGCCAGCAGAGAGACTCCTGGGGCCCATAAATTTATCTCGTATTGCTGCGGTATATATTCACTTTTCACCTCTATTCAGCTTTGATGATTCGTTCAACATTTGTGCTCCTTACTGTGATATCTCATGCTTCTTATGTGCAGGCTATAGCTATACCATTACTTGCCTGTTATCCCTTTATGACTAAGCTATCGGGACTGGTACTTTCAGTAGTGGTGAATTCTGCATCCTTGTTGAAGAATGTTCTCTCTGTGAGTACAAATCTGAAAAAAGTTTTCTTTGATCTTTGTGAAGGTTATCGACGGATTAATTTTTACATAATGTACATGTTAGTATTTCTAGCCAATTATGCCTTTGACGTGTGAACAACATCATGTCTAATAGCTGTAAAGAGCGAGAATCCTTATGGATGCAGATGAATAAGATGCTAAAAAAGATACTAAACTGTCACACAATAGTGTGTTGAATGACGAAACAGAGAGATCTCATTGAGGAGTTTAGTTTTGAAAAGCCAAATTTTGTGGAGCTCCTCTAATTAGAGAAGTGTAAATATTATATACTGATTTGAAGGTTATGCTCGACGGCGTTAAAAATGAAGCTAATCTTTTAATGTCAGGTCCAAGAAATGATAGCCCAGAAGTTCTACTATACATAATAAACGTTTAGTCTTCTGACTTCACTAGCACAAAAGATATAGAGCTCTCTCATTTTCTTTAAAAAAAAAATATTTTTACAGAAAGATACCTTTGGAAGCATATTTTATTTTTCTACAGCTGCAAATAGACGTAAATTTAACATGAAATGAGACTTGTAAAAGGTTGATACATTAGGAAAGAGGTTCTTTGGCCATGCTTCTCGAAACTTGTCAAACAAACAATTTTGAAATATTAAGATGTAATATCTTGATTAAATAAATGGTAAAGGTTCAAATGCTTACTCAGGTTCTGTATTATAGGTACCCAAATCTTGTAGAAGATGATTAATAGTGCGGATCTACAATTTACATACTAAAGTAACACATCTCACAATTATAATTGAGGTGATGCGGTCCTACAAGAAACACGCACAGGTCAATGTAAATGTATAATTTATGTATACTTGTTTCACCTGATATACATGCTCCACAATTACACTGGCCAGATACATAATAAAAATCTTCATCATTAAATAATTCAAGCTGCGGATGTTTTTCATAATTATTTAGCCGAAATCTAACTTATTTGATTGATTTCAAGGTGGTTGTAATTTCTGAAAGCGCATATTCCATTTGGTATTAATATTTTTTTGAACCTTAAACCAATGTTTGTGTATTTTCGGTGTGGAAATTTATTTCACCGTACTAAGTAATTCTTTTGGAAATGCTGATGATTCAAGCTGGCTTTGTCCTTGTCTAACACCCATACTCTTTTCCAACCAGATGATTATCATTACGGGAACATTCATTTTGCAAAACAATGCAGTGGTAATTTTCTTTTCATATCAGTTTATACGATAGCTAATTTTCTAATTTGCAATAATGACTTCAACTACACAGCATAAAAATTATTCACCGATAATCCATGTTACTGACAACAGCCTCAACACCAAAGAGGAGCTGCAAATGGAATTTCAATGACTGGGATGTCTATTTGCAAAGCTATTGCTCCCGCAGCTGCAGGTGTAATGTAAGGATGACATTTTTTAGTGTAATTTAAGAGGAATGGTGATGCATATTTTGAACTTAGATACTTTTCTGTAATTTCTACTGATATTTATGCTATTAATGAACTAGCTTTCATTATTTGCTTTGTAGAAACAATTTTATTCAATTTTTTCTTTATGGTTAACCCTGTTGACACAAACACGGCATTGAAGTGGTAACTTTCTAATATTCTTAGTACTTGACTTAGTAAGTAGAAGTAACAAAGGTGGAGACATAAATATAGTGCTTGACTTAGTAAGTAGAAGTAACATAGGGAGAGACATAAATATACACAAAGGAATAGGGATATAATGAACACATGTTTTATATTGTTTATCTTCCCACAGGGAGACATTCAAATATATCACTTCATATTTAACTTCCATATTAATTATATCTCATCTCATTTTTATAATGTGTTGAAGAGGTGTAAAAAAATGAAAATATACTTGTAAATCTTGTAGCATGTGTAAATTGTAGGATTCTTTTCAGATATTGAAATGGCTTCATGATAGAATTGTTCAAGCCACATACTTGACTTAGCAACATCAAACCATTTATATGCTTATAGCAATTATATATCAATATCCTGACTGATTTGGCACTTCAGTATCTGCTTCACAAATCATCAAAGTTTGCTTGGCCGGGCATATGGAAATGTTTGATGTCAAAATACTGACTTCTTGTCATCATCATAATGCCCCAATTCAAATTTTTAACTCTGGGAACTTAGAATGTTGTAAATCAAAATAAATTTTGGTTTTTGATATTGTTAGCATCTCTAATAGTAGTAATACTTTTCACATTTAGTTAGGTCAGACGCTATCAAGCTAGTGTGTAGTGACCTGTTCAGTTTGGCTCGTGTATTGGAATGTTTGCATATGTCTCTGCGCCTGCTTGTGCAAGAGATCGAAAACTGAATATTTTGAGTCGATATTTTTTTTATAGTTATGCTGATTAAATCAGATTTTCTTTGGCTTATTTTATTTAACTATTAAAAATTGATTACTGGTAAAATTGCAGATTCTCATGGGCACAAAAGCGCCAAGATTCTTCATTCTTACCAGGTATACTTTAAATCCTCTGAGTATTTTCTAGAATTATTATATCTCAAATTCTGAAGCTGCCATGAGAAATTTTGTCTATTGTCATCACTGAGTACTGTAATCTAGATCACTAGTATCAAAGATTCAATACTGCTAGAATTATGTTAATCAATCAAACTTCACAAGTTACAAAAAAACTACTCGGAGGAAGTTTTTACACAACCATGCATGTAAATTATATAGTTACATAGTTATGTTGCTTTTTATTTTTATTTTTTTGGTAGATATTTTGATATTTTCAATTTGTACACACCATACAATTTCTGTAATAGCTTATTTATTGATGTTGCAGGAGATCAGATGGTTTTCTTCATATTGATCCTGATAGAGTTCATTGGCCTCCTCATGACCTTCAAACCCTTTCTAGCAACCAAAGTTTGATATGCAAATATTGGTGCATATGCTAAAATGTACAATAGACGTTCTCCAGACAAAGAAGAACAAAGATTCAGCTGAAATCGGCTATAGATGCAGGCCCAGGACCGGTGTACTCTTGTAACATTTTCCTAAACAAAGAGTTCCCTGAGAGCTTGAGGCTCAATGGGGTCAATCGTTGTATTGATTTGTCTTCTGTTCAATAACAGTCACTTGAGCTTTTCAATTTGTTATAATAGGTGATCGTTAGGATTATCTGTTCTTTGCGGAATATTAATCTGATACTGGACAACTCGGCAATAGTTATCAGTTGATCGTCATGGCACCTCTTCATTCTTGTGCCTCGTATAATTTGCGATAACACATGCGGGTTCATTGTTTCAATTTTGTTTAGTGTTTGCTCGATCTACATGATATTCATTTTTTCTTCTCATGATGGATGATTTCATGCAACTGAACATGTAAAATGTAAAACATTTTCTTAGAAAACCTGTAAACGGTGCGTCATCTCATTCACTATCAATAAATAAACAGTAGTCATTACCAACTTGCATTTCGGAAAGAAAAAAAAAACGTATCATTTAATTTGATTTCTATTATACAAACACCTGTGTTACAAAATTCATATTTCAAAAATATTACTCACTGCCCTATCCCACTCTTCGACAGGGATTCAGTAACAAAGCTGAATCCACAACAAATGAACAGAGCACAAAGCCAGTAATCAACACAAGTACTGATTCCTTACAACAATTGTACTATCTTTTACACTGCTTTTGGCTGAACCTGCTCAAAATCAAAGACCTCGAACATTAACCTCCTCACATCGGGCTTTCCGTAGACAGCATACCCTAATCCATGGATCGCTTGCTGAACAGCAGTGGTCGAAGGATTTCTTAGCCTCCGATTGTGCTCAAATGAGTCTTGGACAGATTCACCGTAGACAATGTAATGGTGGAGGTGCCTGTCTCTTAGATAACGCCCACAGAATTTGTTCATTAGAAGACGACGGTGTTTTTCTTGTAACCATCTCCCAGGAGCATCAAGATGCTTCATGAGTAGCCTCTCGGCCATTACAAGATCCTAATGAAGAAGATAGCAGAGAGTAATATTAAAAAGATGCTAATTTTTTTCTCATTTTCGGAAATATATGATTTTAATTGGAGATCTTCTTGTAGCCTTATCTAACAAAAGTAATTATTAGTTGGGAAATTAAATTGATTTGTGAATCTTTTAGAATAAGTTATTAGTTGGGAAATTTAACTGATTTATGAGTCTTTTAGAATATCACTATTAGGAAGGATTTTATTTAATAGGATTGAAATTATTCCTTATTAAATATTAGTTTCTAATTATCATGTTTGCCAAGTCTAGAGACTCTAGACCAATATTTCTTCAATAAAGTTATGATGAAGAAGTTATCGGAAAAAAACAATGCAGTCTTGTGAAATCATACTTTTGAAGGTCATTGATCTGGCGTGCCGCTGAAATCTTTAAGTTTCTTGCTCTTTATTCTTTTTTATTTCTTCTTCCCCGCTTTTCTCGGTCTCATCTTGCTTGTAGAATTAACCTTGAGTTTATCTCCTCTCACTCAGGAGCATATTTCATCTCCAAACAAGAAATCACACTTGTGATTTTCTGTTTCTGGAGGATGCCATATTGCTGGCGAATTAGGCAAGTGTTAGAGGCACAAACACTCTCATTAACAAAAGAAAGTACTCACTAAATAGTCTAAATTTATGTGGTCTAGTATGTGTATATCATCTAGTACGGTTCGCAAAACTTAAGTGCCCTTAATTCGTGAACTTGTTATCAAGAGCAGCACTTTCCATTTCTATGTCCTTTCCCCTCCATTGTTTGTTTGTTTGTTGTCTGTGTACATGCCCAAGTGTTTAAAGATACTGTGGGTTACGAATTAATATGGTGCACTTTCGCATCAGTAGAGGTTCGAGTTTGGATCCACCTTGTATCAAGCCAACTCTAGTGTCTTCAGACTAAGCACTGTACTAACAGATATTTCATAAAACTTTGATGGGAAATGCGCCCAAAAAAAAAGAAAAGAAAAAAAAACTTCAACTAACTCTATGAACCAGTAAACTATTAGAATATGGAGTAAGTACTTATAACAATAATACCTGAATCTTTTGGCCAACATACTCCAATCTTTCCAGGCAAAATCGAGGATGCTCAAACTTATACTTTGAAGGATGCAAGAAGCATAGCTGTCAGTCAACAAGAAATGAAATTTATCAAATCCCTAAATGTTAACTGACAATGCCAGTATATTATGAACTTCTACACTACTCTTATCATGTACTTCTATTGTTGGAGAAGATTAGCGTTTATATCAGTTAGTCTAACAAAATAAAGCCTTCTAGGCACCACAAAGATGTACCTATATAGTGCTCCAATTAATGTAGTATAAAATAGTTAATATTAAAAACAGAAAGAATGACACACATATACTAGTCATTAGAGTAAGGATGCATGTGAGAGAGGGGATCAGCAGTTCTTGAAAGTTAAGCTAAAAAGACAAGAAAGAATGGTTGAGTGTAAGCTCAAGATAGAAAAAGTAGCCTCCCTCACCATAGAAGAACATTGGGATCCATATTTATTCTGTCCAAAATATAGTTTAGAAAGGAAAGATAAAGGTTCTGAAGGATGATGATCATCTCTGCAATAAATATCATCCAAACCAAAACAACTGCGAAGAGCAATAAGCAATCCTTGTCTTCTTCCAAAGAAATTATGCAGCATCAGTTAATCAAAGTGCTTTCTAAAAAATCTCAGTTGCTTTAATGAAAAGCTCAAACAGGCCATGTAAAATATTTTCTTTACGATAAGATCAGGTAATAACTACTGCCAGGAGAGCAGATGCAAGATGAACCTAGAAAGAAAAATAGTAAAGTTAGGTCGCACATGTAAAATTTAGCACTCTGATGCATGATAAGGTATGAGTTTTACAGCTCTGATAAGAAAATAAAACTGTCCACTCAAGTATGACGTGGAATTAATGGAATTGTGACTTTCGAAACCACAATGAAGAAATTTCACATTTTAAACATCTTGATAAGAGTGATCCAAATCAACCTGATTAGCCTTTTCCACATCAACTGAATGCCCCTGAAGTTGGACAAACTTTATTTTATTTATTTTATTTGCTTCCAAAGACTAGCATTATCATATAAGGTTCAATTGGAATTACTAGGTTAAAAAGTCGCTATTGTATCTTGATCGTAGGCAGTCGTAGGCAGTTAATGTCTGTGCAGAAATATATGATGGATGGTCACCTGAAGTCCAAGTCCAAGTTCAATGTTCCTGGCCTCGGTGATCTCCGGAATTCTGTCACTCACTGGCCGTGGATATCCAAGTGCTTGCATGACTTTGGGTCTGTTGTCAAAGTCCCAAATGTTTCCCCGAAATCGATGCATACCCGGTGGTACACATGCCCTAAAAAGCCTTGGATGTGCAAAAAGTGCATCCTGTGGAGGCTGTATGAAATAGATGAAGAATTATGAGTCAGTGAACATTAGAAGATTGCAAGAGAAAGAGTTGAGCTAGGCTACTCAAAATGCGGATACTATCGCTCCACATCCAAATTTTGAATCCTATATTTAAAACATATATCATTCAAGGATAATCTACTACAAAATCAACTATTTAGAAATAAAACATTTTGGACGATCTCCATGTATTTTAACCATACATCTTGTGTGCCAAATAATTGGAAATTTTGATCCTACATAGTAGAGGGTGAGCTTGGAGCAACCTTAAGGTTGTTCCCTATGACCTCAAGGCATAGGTTGGAGTATTGGAAACAGCCTCTTCGCATGACATTTGACCCTCCCCAAACCCTATAATGGTGGGAACCTTGTGCATTTGGCCGCCCTTTTTAATACATAATGAATGTATATTACATCACATCCAACACTACGGATTTTCAATTTGGAAATCAAAATTATAATTTTAGATCTATAGTACTGCAAATCCTATATTACCAAATAGTAGCCTAGCTCATCTTCACAAGAAATATATAATTAAAGGAAAAAGGAAAGTAGGTGTATCGGCCATACCCTGTAGGCAGCAACATCTTGCCAGCTGAGTGGCTTGCCCTCAAATTCAGCCGAAACATAATCGACATCTTCCAGCTGACGTCTCAGCCTTGGTTGGCAGCTTTCATCTTCTGGATCCATTCCAAATGCCTCGAAGAGAACACGGTAAACCTCGGGCATGCCAAAACACAGATATATTGCTCCAAACAATGCCCAGAATACAGATCTGATAACACAAATATTGAAATGATAAACGTGTGAAAAAGTTATAAATGGCATACCTATAAACAACATAAGATCATTAACTAATTCATTCATTCGTTCGTTTCAAAAACTACCATGAACTATTTTTATTAGATAAAATTACAATAAACGTTTAAAATCAGCAACTTTAAAACATAAAAAAGTTTATCTATCATAAATAAATCTCAGAACACAAATTTTAACTAAACTAATTATATCAAGTATATCCATCATCACTAGCAAAATGCCAACTGACCCGCGCTCCATGTACCCATAAAAAGAAATACCTTAAACAGAGCTCCTTATATGCTCTATCATATCAACAACGATTGAAGACGATATGTAATAATATTGTAACTAGATCAGACCAGGTAAACAACTTACCAGTCCATATCAGGCGACGTCCTCCCCAACTCTCACATGCAATTTCAGATTCTATATCGAAAACTCACTTTCCATACGCAGTGCAATGATATGAAAAATTGATCTCGTTTAAATCAAAAGCAATGATAAAAACCTTAAAATGTAGTTACTTACCAGACTTTTCCGATCTTTCCTACTCAATTCATCCATCTTGCCATTAAGAAATGTAAAGTTCCAAACAAAAAAAAACTCCAATCCACTTGGGAATGCTCATGTATTATCCATCGCTTATGAGGGGTTAAAATTGCCTATCTAGATTAGTTGCATATAAATGCATCTAATTAAGATAGATAACGTCGTTTTGTATATCGATCCCGTCAAATTCACCCTACGGGAGAGGTTTATTTTTATGTGGGTTCATGGTTCCCAATAAACTCAAGAGCCTATTGTTAATTACCCTTACTAATGAAAAAAACCTTCGATTAAGAGTCAATAAAAATCATCAAAGACAAGAGAAAACTCACAATGTAAGAAAATGCAATAATATTATATTTTTTTAATGATCATATACATGGCTTAACCAGGGGCATACCCCTAGTGTACAGATTTTCATGTAAAATCCTAGACTTGAGATATTGCGGTCGAAATTTGGGTTTGGGTTTGGGTTTGACTTAGAGACGTGAAATGGAATTTGGAGCTTTGGAACCCAGTTTTGCAATATAGAGATCAAATTTAGAATTCGGCCCAGTTTAGCGACGTGGAGGTCAAATTTGGATTTGGCCCAGTTTAGCGACGTGGAGGTCAAATTTGGATCTGGCCTGGTTTAACGACGTGGATGTCAAATTTAGGATTTTGTCCAGTTTAACGACATAGAGGTCAAGCTTGGTATTTTTCTAGTTTAATGACTTTGGGGTCAATTTTGGTATTTTGTTCCAATTTAATAACATGGAGGTTAATTTTGGAATTCGACCTAGTTTAACGACGTAGAGGTCAATTCTGATATTTTTATCCAGTTTAACGACTTAGAGGTCAAATTTCGAATTTTGTCCAGTTTAACGACTTAGAAGGTCAAAAATGGAATTTTATCTAGTTTAACGATATAGAGGTCAAATTTGAAATTTTGTCTAGTTTAACGACTTAGAGGTCAAATTAGATTTTTGTTCCAGTTTAACGACGTGGAGGTCAAATTGGATTTTTGTTCCAATTTTACGACGTAGAGATCGAATTTGGTGTTTTGTCTATTTTAACGACTTAGGGGTCAAATTTGGAATTTTGTCTCGTTTAATGACTTAGAGGTCAAATTTAGAATTTTATCCAGTTTAACTGCATAGAGGTCAAATTTAGAATTTTATCCAGAGTAATGACGTATAGGTCAAATTTAGAATTTTATCCAGTTTAACAATGTAGAGATCAAATTTGGAATTTTATCCAGTTTAACGACGTAGAGGTCAAATTGGATTTTTATTCCAGTTTTACGACATAGAGGTCAAATTGGATTTTTGTTCCAGTTTTACGACATAGAGGTCGATTTTGGTGTTTTGTCTAGTTTAACGACTTAGGGGTCAAATTTGGACGAATTTGGTGTTTTGTCTAGTTTAACGACTTAGAGGTCAAATTTAGAATTTTATCCAGTTTAACAACATAGAGGTCAATTTTAGAATTTTATCCTGTTTAACGACATAGAGGTCAAATTTAGAATTTTATCCAGTTTAACGACTTAGAGGTCAAATTTAGAATTTTATCCAGTTTAACGACGTAGAGGTCAAATTTGAAATTTTCTCCAGTTTAACGACGTAGAGGTCCAATTGGATTTTTGTTCCAATTTTACGACGTAGAGGTCAAATTAGATTTTTGTTCCAGTTTTACGACTTAGAGGTGGAATTTGGTGTTTGGCCCAGTTTAATGACGTAGTGGTCAAATTAGATTTTTGTTCTAGTTTTACGACGTAGAAGTCCAATTTGATATTTGGGTCTAGTTTAACGACGTAGAGGTCAGATTTAGTTTTATAATTCGAATTGTGTATTTTTAGCTAGTTTAAATGACTTAGGGGTTGATAGAATTGCACATTTTTATCTTAAACTTATTAGAGCATGTCTCTACACCAGGTTATGTCGAGTGTGTTTCTTTTTACAAAAAATATTCTTTCATCCAGTTTAGGGGCGTAGAGGTCCGTTTTAGTGTTTTCTTTCTACACTGAATTTTTATCTAGTTTAGGGACATAGAAGTCCATTTCGAGTTTTCTAATTTGAATTTGTCTTTGGATTTTCAACATTTCAAGGGACCCAACTGCGATTTCTAGACTAGATTGCAAAAATGGGTTGAAGTACAAATTCTGCATCTTCTCTGGGGTGTAAACTGTAAATTCCGAGTTGTTTTGTAATTTCTGGACTTAAATACAATTTCTGCAATTATTTTAGGGTGCTGACTGTAAATTCTGGGCCGTTTGCAAAAACTAGGCTTTGATACAATTTCTGCAGTTTTTCAGGCTGTATAGTATAAATTCTGGGCTGCTTTATAGTTTCTGGACTTCTCAGGGATTGAAATGCAATTTCTGGACTGATTTGCAGCTTTCTCTATTTTTCAGGGACTGAACAGTAATTTTTGGACTGATTTGCAATTTCTAGATTTTTTTAGGGACTGAATAATAATTTCTGCAGTTTTTAAGGGGTGTAAACTGTAAATTCTGGGTAGCTTTTCGTGATTGCAAAATTGTTTAGATTAATCTCAACAATCTCTAGAGGGGGCTGTTCGGAAATCTCAAGGGGGTGATTCTGCAATTTAAGTTGAGGGGACTGTTTTGTAATGAGATTTGTGGAGGGGCTTGTTTGTAATGTGCACAACCTCATAATGGTTTGAAGAGTTAGGCCTAATTGAAATTCCCCGTCAAAAAAAAATCCTCTTTTTCCAGTACGCTTTGAATACCATGTACGTTTTACTAGGATTGATAATTCAATCTTCTGTCCTTATTAGAAGAGGGATTCTTTGTGATATTCGAAATTTGTAAAAGGCACCCTTTTGCGTACACTTTGAATACCATGTACGTTTTTTGTTGTTGTTGTTGTTTTGTTTTGTTTTTTTCTTCCCCCTCTTTCCATTAGCATTAGGATTGATGATTCAATCTTCCATCCGTATTAGGATTCTTATACAATGCTATAAATTCACCGAGAAGGCTTGCCCACAAATTTCATCATATTTACTGAATTCTTTTTATTTTTATTTTTTTTTAGAAAAAGGTTGAAGAAGTGAGCCGAGCGCGAGCATAAAAAGTGAATTCAACGGTGCACACAAGCCACATCCCGTCCTTTAATTTATCGATTCAGATTTGACAAAGAGATAAGAGACAACGTTATGTAAGAGACATTGATCGTGATGTAAGAGACATTGATCGTGATGTTTGTTTTAAGCTCGACCGATGGGAATAGGTTAATACCATGCTTGATGGCCAGAACAAATATAATGGGCTTTTTGTTCGCGATAATGTACTACCTTGAAAGCTTGAAGATCATGAGACCACGACTATTGTTGGAAATGTTGAGAATTTGACTCCTTTGGTTCAACAGGCTACCACAAATAAGGGAGACTAAAAATTTAGAGATCCGCGTGCTGCAGCATTAGTTCAGGATGGAGTATCAATAGTGGAGCTTCCTCTTATGGTTGCACTTCGACTCTGATGGTCTTGTTATTTCGCTGGAGTTTTTTTAGTACAAAACTTAGAAGAAACATTTGAACTAAATTTTTTTCTAGCTCATTGATTGTTGTTCAAAAATATGAAAAGGGGAGTGCATTTAGAGGGAGTGGAGTTGAGTTTCAGGAACAACATCGAACTGTTGGCTTTCAGATTCATTGAGTTCAGATCGTAAAGTAGTGATTTTTTTGCCTTTTTATAGCTGCTTGTTCTCTTCGAAATTGTGCTGATGGGCTTTCTTTTTCTCTTCACATTTGGTTTTTTGTATCAGCTTGCTTTCTGCTGGTTTGGTATCCTTCTCCCCTTTATGATGGTCATATTTCAGCTTTTGGAGAATCCTTGTAAGATATTTGAGTATTTTCAATGCTACCGTCTGATTGATCAGATGTTGATGAATTATTTGGGGTAGCTTCCTTTCATTTCTTCTTCTTCTTTTTTTAGCCTTCAGTCATCCTTCAGTCACCGCTGTGCAGAGATATCATTTGCGTGATACCAGGAGCAAACTCTTTATAGGACAAAGAAATGTGGATGCAGTTTGTGCATAATATTTCTTTAAGAAACGTCCATTAATCAGAGGCATTGGACGCTCTCCGTGATGATCAATTAGCTGATAAGCTCCTCCATCAAAGACCTTTTCGATGATATAAGGGCCTTCCCAATTTTGCTCAAATTTCTTTCTAGCATGGCGAGTGACAATGATTGGCCTTCGTAGAACCATAACCATTTCACCCTCTTTGAAAGCACGAATTCACAATAATTTGTTGTAGGCTCTCTCCATTCTTACCCTATATAACTCCAAACTTGTTTGGGCTCTGAGTCGAACTTCATCTAAATCACCAAGCTCATCTAAGCCAAGGTTTAGCATTTTCCTCATGAGTTAGGCTATATTGAACTGCTATCCTTAAAGAGGGAATTTCAACCTCCAAAGGAAGCACTGCTTCCGCCCTGTATACTAAGGTGTAGCGTGTGTCGGTGTTTGATATGTAGTCCTGTAAGCCCAAAGCACCTTCAAGAGTTTTTCATGCCAGTCACGCTTGTTCCTAGAAATAATTTTCTTTACAAGTTTACATAGGGTTTTGTTGAATACTTCAGCTAGGCCATTAGCTATTGGATTATAAATTGATGAATATCGCCAATCAATTTTGTTTTGATTAGCAAATCTCCCCACTTTAAATCTTTTAAAAGAAGGACCATTCTCAGAAATAACTCGGCGCGACACTCCAAATCTATAAATTATATTATTCTTGAAGAATTTAATAACATTGTCCGCTTTCACTTCTCTCAAGGCTACCGCTTCTGTCCATCTAGAAAAATAATCAGTGACTGCTAGGATGAATCTATGGCCACTGGAAGAGAGTGGGTCAATGGGTCCAATGATATCCATTCCCGACATGTTAAAAGGCTATGACGCCACTGTAGGGTGTAGGTAATTCGGATGTTGATGAATGAAATCCCCATGAATTTGGTAGAGATGACACTTTTTTGCATATTCAACATAATCTCTTATCATTGTTGGCCAATAATATCCCAAGTTCTTTATTTTAATCCTCATTTTAAGCCCAGACTGGTGAGCACCGCAAGCTCCTGCATGTACTTCTTGCATCACATGTTTCATTTCTTCAGGTGATAAGCACCGCAGTGACACACCATCATATAATTTTCGATATAAGTATTCTTTTCATAGGTGTATTACGTCGGTCTCCTTCGAAGTTGAACTCTATCGGCCTTATCTTCTGGAAGCTTGTTATATTGGTAGTAGTCAGTGAAAGGTTGTCTCCAGTCATCATCTTCTTCAATGGTTAAAGCTTTTGCAGAAGTTGAAGTTTCATTCTGATCATGCTCCGGGTCAAGGTTAGCAGGAAATAATACCTTTCAGTTTCTAACAAGAATTTCATCAACATCTAGATTGGCTAACTCTTTTGCTATTCTAGCCAGGGAATCAGCTTCCCCATTCATAGAACGAGGGACTCTTTCCAGTTTAAGAATGAGAATTTGTTGTATCAACTCTTTAGTCTGATCGTTGTATTTGATCAACTCCAGCTTGTTGACTTTGTAGTCTCCTTTAACTTGATTGATTATCAGCTGAGTATCTCCAAAAGCATGTATTTTCATGATTCCTATTTCAGCAACTAATTCTAAACCCATGATGAGTGCTTCATATTCAGCTTCATTGTTTGTTCGTGGTTCAGAAAGGGCAAAAGAATAGCACAGGATTCTACCTGTCAGTGTGATGAAGACAAGTCCTACACCAGATTTGATCTTTGGAAGGCAGCGGCTTATGGCTAGATGAATTGATGATGCTCCATCAAAATATAACCTCCAAAATAGTTCGTCATCTTCTATTTGTAGCACATGCTCATCT
>JBAKGM010000081.1:21651241-21680582 GCA_037177215.1 Asparagus racemosus | reverse complement strand
ATATTATATCATAAGTACATATTTAAGAATCAATAATATAGAATATATTATTAATTAATAATTTCTTAAACCAAGCATGCCACGTGCGACGCACGAGTGGCATATTAGTAATAATAATAAAAATATTCCATGTGGAAGCATGTTAGAGGAAATCAAGAATGCAAATTCTTTTTGCACGATTAACGGATCGTACCTTAAAACTGGAGGAAAAAATATTTTTGGAAAAGTTTACTCACACTTGAATGGCTCTATTTGGGGTTCTAAAACAGAAACAGATTCTCTAGGATCTAAATTTTATTACGTGGAGGACCAACAAACTTAGTGGAGAGTTTCATTCCAATCATTGACCTTGTTTAACATTATTTTGTTAGGTCTGATGCCAAGAAAACCTTAATAATTAAAGATTCAGTCGACCCAGACATATAACTCACTGCCAACCACAGCTGACGTTGACCTCAACTCAAATATATTATTGTTAAAGAACAAATTATTGAAAAGAAATGGCTGCCACCTAATTTAGTTAGTAAATTAAGGTTAGGATTATAACTAATTAATACATTTTATCCTATGCCGAGGCTGTGAAATTAAAATTCTATACAAGAGTAGTCACTTTAAGAAAAAGTTATCTGATCAATTCAGAGGAACGATTTTAGACGGTGAAAAATCAAAGTGCTTTATTATATTTCCTCTTTTAGATCAGAAACTATATCTTATGTTTCTAGAAGATTAAAAATAAATAAATTAGAAAGACATACAATGTATATGTAAAGTATATTTTTTTTTACACAAAATAATAAAAATAATTGAAGAAGCAAAGAAGCTACTGTTTATTTTTCCCTCTCTTAAAAAAGCTACATTTTATAATCTTAGAATATAAACTAACATATTTAATTTGTACATAAAATAACAAAAGATACTTTAAGGAGAAATGGAGTACACATCTACTCAGCTTGACCCGCATGTGAGCAAGCTGGTCGTCTTAGCCGCTTATGTGATTTTTTTTTTTTTGGGGGGGGGGGGGGGGTCTACTCCATGTGTTGCTCAGGCAGTCTGCTGGCATGCGGACAGTTCTGAGGAGATGCGTGTTCCAAAAGATGAGTGTAAAATTTCCGGAGTTGCGTTATGAAGTGAAATTAAAATTTTATATTCTAAACATTATAATATGGTTAAGGATTCTTACATTTATAACTACAATAGATGAGTATGTACATTATCTCTAAGATAATGACTGTGTATTATATTATATGTGAGATAAAGATTAGTCCATGATAATCACCTTTTAGAGCTCAAAAACTTTTCAAGATAATCACCTAATCTTTGTAATTATGCATACCTTTTTGCACTCAAATCTAAATCTCTTCTAGGTGCTGATTTGGTTGGCAGCACTCTTTCATTGGCATTTTGTGAGCATTTTTTCTTTTTTATTATCATCTTTTAAGTAAAGCCATATTATAATCTCTTTAGATTAGGATTAGCTAGCTTTTGATTAATAATATAGTCCCTACATGATTCTTTATCTCTTCTCAAGTACTATAATAAAAAATTTGATGTTCTAATTCAGTTTGCATTAAAATATCCACACTCATGTTATTATCTCCAACTCTGACTCACATCTTACAAAGATATTAGGTACCTTTTGGTAAGGGGTTAAGGAAAAAGGGTTAAGGGGAAGAACCAACTTAGTTAATCATTCACGAGAGGTTAAAAATAATTAATTTCATTTAGATTTGATAGTCAAGATGAATGGTTAAATTTTTTGTGTTTGGCAAATAAAGAAGGGTTAAGAAGCCTAGTTGTCATAAATATCCTAAAGTATATTCTTTTTTAAAGTTTCATTTCTTATTTAGAGAGGAAGTTTTAACTCTTAATCCTTATCTTTGGGCAGATTTGTTAACCCCTCTAAATGAGGGGTTAAAGTTATTTAACCCTTGTAAAAGGTTTATTAATCCTTTGATGAAATTAACCTCTTGAGATGTTTAAGAAGGCGTTAGACCACGTTAATCATTCTCTTAACCCATTGCCAAACAATGCTGAGTTTATTTCAGTTATTAAATTTTGATAAATGTTTGGTTTTGAAAATTAATTCATAATATTTGTTGAGAAAAATTTTAAAATTACTTTTAGCGTTCATTTTTGGACACTAGAATCTCACCATATTCGAGAAAAAACTAAAATTCAAACTCACACCACTAAAGTTTCTACTCGTATGTAGCACTAGTCAAATCATCTGAATATGATAATGAAAACAAAGGGTCTTCTCGATATCCTCCAACCTGAAACTCATACTCTTTCATATAGGATAGTGTTAAGGCAACAAATACAAACCTTAACACAACAGGTACAAGATCCACAAATAGAATTTGTAGCTTTACAGCAAGCAAATCAACTTCTTCATACTAATAAAAATATTTTAAATTATTATTCAGATTATGACGAGCTGTCATTTGAAACTAGTGAATATGGTGACTCCTTAGTCATTAATACGATGCAACATGGAGAATCTTCAGTCACAAGTACATCTCCTAACCCACCTAATGATCAATCTCCTACACCTTCACCTCCACCTCCACCTCCACCTCCGAAATCCTAATACTCGATATGCTGAAAACTTTGTCACACCCTTTATTCCTGAAATAGCAAGACATGCCTCAGCCATTCCTTCCACCACGCGAAAATGTGGTGAATTACCCACTCATATGTGAACAAAATATAAACATATGTATGAAGAAGTTGTCATTCATAGTTCAGTTAGTCTGGGAGGACTCTATTTTAACATAGACAAACTATGTTATTAGATGGGCCCAACATATAATTGAGTTTATACATTTCTATGAATGGAATACCCCTAAATTTGTAGAATATATCACTTCCCTATTTGACAGAATGGCCACTGATTGGATAAAGTTATTAGAAATTCATAAGGAACAGAATAAATAAAAATTAAAAACCATGACACCAGAAGAAGCCTTGGCTGCATTAATGAATCAAATTGTAAAGATCTTTGTGGCTAAGCCTTAATAAACCTGACCCTGATGTTGAAAGAAAACTAATACAAATAAGACTTTACCAAATTTGCTTTGTAAAAGAATTTCTAATTGACTACCTTAAATTAGTCTATTGGTGTGAAATAAGCAACGAATTGACCAATGCATAGAACAAAATTTTAGGAAATTATCCAAAAAGAATTCTCTTTTGAAAGATGCAAACATAGAGAAAATTCCAGAAAATGATAGATCTAGTAGACCTGTTCAAGTCTTTATATTAAGAGAACTAGAACAACATTGTCAGCTATCTAAGGTCTTTAAGCGAACTAAAAGGCATATCTTGTAGTGACACATCAACTCCCAGTATAGTTCGTAGCGACCGTCATGAAGAGACTTCAAATAGTGGAGCTCAGCTGTGGTGGGGACATACTCCTCATACGGATGTTTCCCTTTAGGAAGCCTAGAAACTGCCCACAAACCATGAAGAGCTATCCCAAGCTCCCTATTTAGAGTACAGAAGGCACCGAAATCAGGATGGTACAACTCCAACACTCCCAAAAATTTCTGATTACTTATAGCGAGCTTATGTTGTGTAGCTCGCACGGCAGAATAAAGGCCTAATTGTTGCAAAGCCTTTTCATAATGGGTCACAACATGGGCCACCAGGTTATCCCACCATTGGCTTGGTGTAGATAAGACCCATCCCTGAAAATGAAAGCCGTGGCCATGGTGATCCCCTTTGGTGTCGATCAACTTGTTTTTGAAGATATCCGCTCGCGACATATCCTCATTTGTGGGCAACTCTTGGACAATACTTGGGGTTCAGATCCTCAAGACAACTCTATTCTTACAACCCATCGCCCAGAAGACACCCTCGGTAGTTGTTGATGGGTAGAGAATTGTGACATCCCAAGACATCATCCGGGGACGAGTAGTACGTCGAAAATAAGAGAGCGAAGGAAATTGGTCCAAGACTAGAAGATAGAATTCGATAGAATTCTGCATCGTCTACAATATACAACGAATGGGACTTCTCCGGAGGACATGGCCACTTCACCTCGTCCCCAAACAAATAAACAAGCTTTCAGAGGGGACAATGGTTAATTGTGTTGGGGCCACTCGCACTAATCATAGCCCAGAGCTGCAGTGGGCTAGGATGCAACACCACTTTCTCTAACTTAGGGCCGGGAGCACTCAAAATCGATGATTTACTTTGTATAAGAATTTCTAATTGGTTACTTTAAATTAGTCTATCAACTTGAAAACAAGCAACAAATGGACTAGAGAATAGAGCAAATTTTTAGGAAATTACCCAAACTATGGGATACTCTTTTAGAAGATGCATACCTAAAGAAAATTCTGAAAATTGATAGATCTAGTGAGCTATCCAATTCTTTACATTAAGTGAACTAGAACAATATTTTTAGCTATCTAAAGCCTTTAAGCAAACTAAAATGCAACTTAAAAATAGTAAGGTTGGGCAATCTTGTTGTGACAAAATACAAGGATACACTTTAGAGTATGGTTGTACACAACCCTACTGAAGGAAAAAAAAAAGAATACTATAAAATGAAATTTTAAAAACCATATAAATTTGGAAAGAGAAAATTTTCTCAATGAAAAAATTTGCAAAGTGAAAAATCTCAAGAAAGAAAATCTAAAGACACTGCTAAATCCCGAATTTCAGAGAAAAAAATGCAAATGTTTCATATGTCAAGAAGTTGGCCACTATGCAATAAATATCCTAAAAAGAAAAATACAAATAAAATAATTATAGATGAAGACATATTCAAATATGGATTGGACCTTATAGAGGTAAACCAACTCCAAATAGATTCTCAAAATTTATATTACAAATTAACATCAGAATCGGACATAGAGAGTGAAGAGGATTATGAATATCCTAATAGTTTCATGATGAAAAAGGATGAGGATAATATATCAAGATATAGAATATTTAAAATTAGATATGCATGACCTGCAAGGAGAAAGATTCTCGGCTTCATATGAGGATATAGAAAGGCTAAAGCCAGCCATGCCTAAACCTCTTATAAACGATGTTTATATGAAAATGGATATTTTTAATACCAAATTCCTCAAAAAATATTATTTATTTTTTATGGTGTCGATGGAAACATCGAATTACATGAGAATGTAGCTTGAAAAGCATTCCACTCCTAAATCAAAGAAAAATAAATAAATTAAAGGAAAAATAAAAAGATAAATGAAATATCTTCATCATGGGCTTGGAGAATTCAAGTTCGGTATTAATGCTTCTATTATGGTACTCTGTATGGACGAAGAATTATCTCTAATCCATTAAATGCTTTAATAGGAGGACGTAAATCCAATCTAGCAAAGAAAATCTTAGGTGTCAATATTCACACGGATAACTCTGCCCTCTTAATGACCCTCATATATGTGACGTAGCAAAATTAGGCATCAATCTCAAAGGAATTGAGATGAAACCACTTAGAAGAGTGCTTAGAACACAACGGGAACCTGTAGTAGCACTAAGTCAAACATCTACCTCCCTTAGGAAAAAATTCTAGATGATAGCTTAGTATCATATGAAGATTCTCCATATTGCATTGTATTAATGACTAAGGAGTTATCATATTCACTAACTTCAAATGACAACTCATCATCATCTGAATAAAAATTTAACATTTTTTCGTTAGTATCAAAAAGTTAATTTGCTTGCTGTAAAGCTGCAAAATTCCCTTTGTAGGCCTTGTACCTGTTGTGTTAAGGTTTGTATTTGTTGTCTTAACACTATCTTGTTTGAAGGTTTATAGATTACAGGTTGAAGGATATTAGTAAGACCCTCATTCTGTGTCTCCCAAAATTAACTTTCAAAGAAAAAAATTTACTTGAAGAATTCGGGTAAGATATGGTTCTAGGCCCAAACTCCTGATATTTAAGCTTAGTTCCACTGAGTCTCAAGTCCACTAGAAAAAGTAGAATTGGGATCATCTTAACACGAACTTTCTAAGGCATTGGATTCTTATGAGATCCGAAACAAAAAGCTCATGCTTTTGCAATTATTACTAAAATAAGTGAAAAAGGTGGGGTTTTAAGTGGACAGGACTGGACAAAATCATCCAACAAGAACAGCATTAAAGCAAACCCTTAAAACATAAAGTTACCATTAATTTGTACCAATCCACTCATGTTAAGGCAACCGCTTTGTTTTTGCTAGAATAATATGTGCAGAGATTAACTCAGCTTTAGAAGCATCATACGTGCAAATATCAACCGTTGAGCGGTCTTCAGTCATTCTTCTCTTAACCTTTACTAAAATAGCTCCAAAATTGAAGAGAAAATTACGCAAAAAAGAGAGGAGAAAATAATCGGAAACTTTATATAATTCCCAGGAGAGACAATTGGCAACGAAACAGCAACTCAGCTCTGCCAAACATGGGAAAGAATAAAACCTTATAACACGTACATATACATGTCTACTACCAGAAAACATAAATGATATTTCACCATCAAAATATTATAAGAATACATTAGTCTTCCTCTAGACTGTGATTGCAACATTCTCATCTGTCAATGACCGGGTCAATCAACAGCTCACCAACTCCCCAAGCAAAAGTAAAACATACTGAATGATACTAGTTGAAAGTAAATTGCAGGCAGGATATTTGGTAGATAGAACTAAACAAGACCAATTAATAAATATGAATAATATTTGTCTGTTGGGTATTGATCGAATTTTTACAACTCACGAGAGCAAGAGGAATAAGTGAAAGCGTACATAAAACTGGAAAGATCATAAACAGTGTACAACATGGTGATGCGGAAACGCCTAGATTAGAAGAATTTATTGTACTGGCTAGTGAGAGAATCCTTGAGGTTTGAATATAAACCAAAGAGAGAGTACTGCCTCAGGTTTGATACCTCATACCATGAGTTGAGAGCTACATCATGTTTGTCTGTACCCGAGAAAGCCGTCTGGATTCCTATGCTGCAGTCTACTGATCCGCTCTGGCCTTTACAGCTGGAGGTTTTGATGGCACAGTTCTGTTTATTGAGACAGACAAAGTTTGATTTCCCAGAACAAGCAGCACAGCCATCTCGCTTCCAGTATAAGTTTTGGAGAGTGCCCTTGTGGAACTCGAGTACCTTGGATGAGCAGAAAAAGACGCGATGAAAAGATTAGGAATCATTTCGATGCTTTTCAGGACAAATTTCAAAAAGTCCCCCTTAAAACTTTGGGTGTTTTGCGCAAAATCTTCATGAACATTTTAATTTAGAAAAGATTTCCAGAGCTTCTCTCAAAGTAGCATGATTTATATCTGTCAGTTTAAGGTGTCACGGGCTTCACATGTCACATGTCTTAGGCAATTTTGTCCTTATGTATTTTCTAAATTTACTGGAGAGTTTTCTGTTTTAGGTGTAGGACTGTAGATTCATAAGGGTAGCTTATACCATTTGCCCTTCATGTTATCACTGTTTATAACAATTTCCAAATGTCCAGGGTGATTTTTTATAATTTTGAATGTTTTGGAGGGTTTTCTCTAATTTATAAAAGTTTAATGAGGTCTCGTGCCGAATACCCCAAAGTTTGGGGGGTTTGTGGAAGTTTAAGTTTTCTTTTTGCAGATAAGAGATCTTCGACTTACCAGAGTAAAGCTAGTGACGGAGTAAGAACTGTTACCAACAAAGGCAGGGAGAGATCTTGCTGCATACTTCCTTCCAGCGAATGCTACCATGAAACCACCGCTGGTGACCTGGAAAAACCATAAACTTCTCAGATTAAAGAACTGCAGAATCTAATGCAACAACGTGCATATACTTAATAAGATTTATCCGTCTTTGTTCTTTTACGTTAAAAGGAAAAAAAATGTGCGCACACGAAAATAGCTTGCTAAGATTGCCTGTGTATGGTTAAAAACTTTCAGCTTCCATAGACAATGCTGCAGTAAAGTAATTTGCTTATAATTTAGACTCCACGAGCAGAAATCACTTGACGGGAGGGGGAAAAACTCTCCAGTTCTAGAATGGTGGAATATATCTTCAATGATAAGGTGAACAAGCTCTACATGCTTTGTTTGCATGGAAAATAAATCTTTCAGCACAATCACAAGAAAAATGACAAGGATATACGAGTAAAGTCTTATCTCAAGGTGCTTGAAAGCATGAAACATGCGGGAGCTGCAGTATGGGACCACTATATTTATTTAACACAATTTTTTGAAGAAGACTTATCTATAGTACAGATTCAGGTTTATCGTCCTCTTCCTATTCTTAGAAGATCACTGGAAGTTCCCTGTGCTCATTAGCTTAATCTTGTGATTATGAATACATGACCCATATTTGCCCCGGAACATCAATATAAATTTTTATGGACAGCCCACTATCAGATAGTTCGCTTGCAATGCCATCTATCATACTATTTTTATAGCATTGCAAGGGCAGAGTACACCTACTTCGACATATGGTATCCCCTCATTCAATTCTATGGGGTATCCAAAGTGGATAAATTGAATTATATTCTCAGTCATGGTACTGCAAGTTCTACAGAACACAAGCACTTCGTGCATAGTTGTATGATGTCTTTGAACATATGTCAAACTATATCTATACAAGTATACAGATGTGCTCCTCGTAAGTGGATGGGTAGGTTTTTTTCAATGAGATTGCTGCACTAAGATAAACTCAATTCTCAAGTGAGTACACTATCATTTAGGTGGAAATGCCTTCTGTCACTAATTATCACTGACATGTATCATAATCATAACACAAAGTTCAGTGTGTTTCTGCAAATAGAAAGAAGGCCAACCATTGTGGTGTTCTTGTTTCCCATGAATCAACCAATGGGAATCTCACTGTTCCTCAGCCCGAAACTTGGTGATTTTGTTTCTCCCATACAATAGCCACTGGAGGATCTGGTTAAACCCCAACCACGAGCAAATAATTTAAATTTGTCTTTGACTAAAATGAAATCTACATCCAGAATGCCAACAAACAATAGAAGTGTATAAATATGAAGATAGTTGTTACAGGCCAATCTTCAAGATAAACTTACATGAAGGGGTATTCTTCAGATTTTTTGTTGCAACATTCTAGCATCATTAGTGGGCCTACTACTATTGTATCAAACATTGCAGCCTCTATATTTATAGAGATCATAACAAAGGAAGCACTTATTAGTTATACTATATGTCTTGGACTATGTTTCCTCAGAGAACAACTGAACATAATGTAGATAGTGAAGACCTGAGTTGCATGGGTACGGGTGTGGATGTGGGTACGGGTATGGGTGCAGGCACGAGACACGACAAATTTGTAAAAGGTAGAGCACGAGGACATGGCTAAAACTCATGGGTTATAATCATAATTCTGAGCTATATATGTAAATCACCCTTTTAAATTGTAGCTCTAAAGGCTAAAACAAACTCAACCCTTATGCGACAAGTTACGAAAATGAACGTGTAGAATATGTATCCAAGAAATCTATGATGAGTGCTTTAAATGAAACATGCATTGTATAAATGAGCGCATGTCTGAATAAATATATGCTCTCTAGAAAACCACTCCAATTTCTTCTTTAGCAACAACAATAACTATATCAGCAGTGAATATGAATAAGAACCAGCATTTTAAATATCGGTTATCAGAAATATATCAGACGGCTAAAATTCATATCGGATCCCATTTATCAAGATATATCGGGGATAAGTAGTAAAAACCGGAGTGTTATATTCGATGATGAGCATATATAATATAATATTTTAAAATATAATCTAAGCACATTTAATTAAAAACAAACATACTAATATTCAAATAACACATGTTTAGAATCACTTACCAATTATTTTTGTTTAGTGGATGCGAAATTAAATAGAATAGCATTGTTTTTGTTTAGTGTATGCGTGTTGGGCATCGAAAAAAGAGGGTTTTTGTCTCCAAACTCGAACTAGTTCATTTAGAATGAAAATTGTAGAAAATCGAGTGATTTTTTGCCCACGAGAAATCAGCCACTTTATCGGATTTACACCGATATATCGGGAAAAATCGGCCCAAAACTATATGCAATATATTTTTGCAAAAATCATATCGGCCATAGCCCAAACGCTATATATCGGCGATAAATCGATAAAATCGGCCTATTTTTAAAACACTGATAAGAACATGTATATTGCAGGGGTTAATGAACACATGAGAGCTCAATTGTTGAATGCAGTTGGTTTTGTTGAAGGTAGTTTGCCTGTGAAGTTTCTTACGGTTCCTTTGTCTAATGTCAGGGTAACTCATGGCAATTTTCAGGAGCTACTGAATAAGATTGAAGCCAAATTAAAGGTGTGGGGATCATACAAGCGTTCTTGTGTAGGGAGGGTGGAGCTTGTGGGATCAGTGCTTTTTAGTATGCATGTATATTGGACCTAGAGTATATATGCTACCAAAGAAGACTCTCAAGTTAACTAACAGTCTTTGTAGCAGATTCATTTGGGCAACTAAGGGAGGTACGCATAAGTTTCATTAGGTTTCATGGGATAAAATGTGTTGGTTGAAATCTCAAGGTAGATTAGGACTTATGCATTCTGGTAATTGGAATCTTGTATCCATGATCAAATTGCTATGGGCAATACATCTCAAGAAGGATATTATGTGTATTAAATGGCTCCATAGCCATTATTTAAAGCATCACTCTATTTAGAGAGTTCAAGCTAAAGGAGTTGATTATTAATTTTGGAGGAGACTTTTTGAGGGTGAGAGATTGGCTGCTTGAAAGATAATATACTGAGGAAGAACGTGTAATATGCAGCATGAGGAGTTAGCAGTGGAATGAGAGCACTAGCATATCTTGTGCTTATAGAGATATTTTTTGTTCCTCACCAAAGGTTCATTGGTGTAGTACAGTTTGGAGTGGTTTCTCTATTCCAAGACAAGTATTTGTTATGGTTAGCTGTAATGGGGGAGGTTGTTAACTCAAGAGAGATTGATGCATTTTGATGTCTTGCATACAAGTGTTTGTGTCTTTTGTAGCCAAACTAGTGAAGATGTTGTGCACTTGTTCTTCTTGAGCCCATACTTTGCTTTGGTATGGAAGAAAATTCTAGTGAGGATGGAACAATTGAGAGATCCAATAACGTTGAGTAAGCTTGTGTGGTTTCAGCAACAAAACAGGGGAAAATCAGTCAAGAAGAAAGCACTTCGTGCCTCTTTTGCAGCAGCAGTCTCTCATTAGGTTGTGCAAAATATTAAAGTTGATGTGATAGTTAGAGTGTGTAGTTTCGATATTTCACCTCATTTGAGATTTTGGATTGAGAATTTGCAAGCAATGAGCTGTATAGACTATAGAGCTATAGAGTTCTTGAGGATTGATTGTATTGTCCAGGTATGCCTGGGTATAAAGTATGTATATAACGTCTGTTTAGGAAAGAGAATTATTTGCATACACACACACATATCTATATATATCTATATATATAATGCTTGGTAGTGAGATGACTCATTCTCATCCACTTATTTAAAAGGGGGACTTTCTCATCCACTTATTTAAAAGGGGGACCACATTCACATGGGTGCACATAGGTTGGATAATTGAATGAGTGGATGAAAAGTTGCCACCTCACTACCAAGCACTAAATTTGGTGCTTGGTACCAAGCATACCCATGTCCCTCTATGGATACGGTTACACGACACACAGGGTGTAACTAACTTGGTTACACACCCTTATATAAATGCACTTTTGCCCGCCGATATTAATGATCACACCATTCATTGTTATCTATATGTCATCAAGTGTATGTGGATCAAATGGAACTTTCTACCCTATAATTCAAGCAATTCAAAATAATTGACATATAAGACAGTTACAGATTATCCATTTCTATGTCATAGATGAATAAACTAGAAATATTGGATCTATGTGAGTTTAGGTTTACACACACACACACACATCTAAGGCAGTTACAGATTATCCATTTCTATGTTATTAGATGAATAAATTAGAAATATTGGATCTATGTGATTTTTGGTCTACACACACACATACATACATGCTGGTTTCTTTGATATATTGATATGATGCCGATTTACATTCAGTGGTTATCTAACAGGAAGTCCGAAGCACCGAAACCGTAGTCCAGTTTATTCTAATGACCGATGGAGGAAGGGTGATAGGAGAGAGTTAGAAAGGGAGTCAAATCACAACCAGTCGAGGAGAGGCAGTGACTCTCACAGACATTCTGACAAGCATTCACACAGGTCCTCTCATGATTATGCTAAAAAGGGGGATTATCACAATTCATCTCGCTCAGAGCAAGAATCAAGGAGTGGGACTGATTCTGACTACATGAGGCATGATATCATATCTGGTAAGTCTAGAGAACTTTGGCGAACTGGAGATAAATACTCTAGGGTGAAATCTGAGAGCAGAGGACATAAAAGTAGAGATAAAGATTACAGGCACGATGTCAAAGATTTTGATAAAGATAGGGAAGCTCGAGACGAAAGGAGAAATCGTCGCAGGAGTCCTGATGATTACAAGAATGGTTGGAGATCTTCTCGTGAGGAGCCAGGAGCACATGGTAAAGATCCAATTTTAGGAAGAGAGAGTGGTTCAACAAGATATAAAGACTCTCACCTAAGTGCCAATAAAGAAATCAATGTGCTGAAGGAGAAGAGGAGATATGATGACAGGGAAATGGATCGGCATGAGAGAGATAGCAGAGATGACATGGAAGTTAAAAACAAAGCATCTCAGGATGAAACTGCTTCATTGAAGAAACTCAAGCATTATGATTCAGAAGGTAGTAAATTCATTAGTAATTACGGTGTATGTAACTTTTGCTTCATTGTTTTCATATTTCATTTTCTTAAATGTCTACCAGTGCTTATGGTTATTCTTAATCAGACTCTAGACCTGTTATTTTCATAACTTAATGCAAATTATGCAGATGAAAATGCATCCTCAAATTTAAAGCAGAATAAAGGGACAGCTGGGAAATTTCCTTCCAAAGCTGTTAATGCTTCTGTGAATCAGTCTGAGACTGCTCAGGATCTGAATACAGCAAAAGTTGCTGCAATGAAAGCTGCTGAACTAGGTGGGTACTTGATTTGAACTCTGGCGTTATTTAGTTATATAAGAAAAGCTTTCATTGTCAACTTTTTTATCAGTTTTTATCATTAGTTTTTTTTCATAGTTTTTTCTTCCTAATTTTATCAATGTTAAAACTAAACTTCTATAACAATTTGTTTTTTCCATCGTCCTATTTGAGCTTGCTACATATTGACCCTCATCGTGTCAAACACTAAGCTGAAGTTTTAGGGCCCCATTATTTTCTATGGACATTATGGTTTCACCTTTTGCCCTGCAATTTTGAATTGTCTTCTCTTCCCACTTCAAAGTTGCTACTTATAGAAATCTGTTGATCATCCTATTGTTCTATTAGTAATTACATCGGAGTAAAGTCCTGCTATCAACGTGTTCAGAAAGTTGGAAGTTGGAAGTTTATTCCTTTTGTTCCCCATGCTAGATAGACCCTTCCTCTCACAGTATGTGTTGATTGCGAGATATGTCTAACCACCAGTAGTATAAAATGATTGCTGGTAGAACCTGCACAGCATGAAGATTCAAACACTTTTGGTATATTGATCGGGACTGCCTGCAAATATGCATTTAGTAGCAGAGAGGGACGAACCTGGGACTTTGTTTGTATTAGTCAACGAGTTCCAAGGCTGCTTTTTCTATCAGAGAAAGTCAAGTCTGGTCAATTTTAATAAAAAAATGCAGGACCACCAAACCTCTAAATCGTGGAACCATTAAAGTGTTCAGAAAGTTGGAAATTTATCTACACATGCATGCTCATTCAAATATTAAAGATAAGATTGTTATTGCACTTGCCAAATTCCCTTTTACTGTAGTTTTTCTAATGATAACATCATAGCATTAATGCGGGCGGAACCAGAAATCTTATCTTTTGGGGGGGGGGGGGGCACAAAGATAGCTAAGTGTCATTTTATTTATTTCATAAATAAATAAATAACCAACTTCAAGCCTTTTTTTTTCAATGATATTCACAACAGATTCCAAATACAAAAGTCACATATATAAAACAATTAAGGAAAGAAAAATACAAACAAAGTCATAGGGACATTAAACATTCTATTAAATCAAGTAAATTTTTATTTTTTGCTTAGGAACACCATTTTAATTCTTCATCGACTATACTCTTCAAACAGTGAAATAGGTATAAAGATGAACTCCATAATTGTAGAAATGAAATAAAAATAAATAACTCTAGAAAATAGATGAGCTTTTATGCAAGAAATTGTTCATAGTTAGAAACAAGAGCATAAATTGCAAATTGATTGGGTGCCTTAATAAAAGCAAAGAACGTAAATTGGTTTGGGGGACTTTTTAAGAAAGTCAATACATATATCACTACATGTACATATGAATGTACAAATCTTTTGGGGCCCCTCCAATCATACACGTAGCTCCATCATTGGTTGTATTCTGATATTTTGCCTCTTCTTTTTCATGTTTGCACATTTGACAGAACTGATTACACGAAACTTATGTTTTTTTCTCATTTTAAGCTAGTTTTCTCTAGACATTATGGTTTTACCTCACATAACATGGACACTACTATTGTGACGCCATGTCATCTTGAAAACGTGTGATTCACGTGTGCTGTGTAATATTTTTTTGAGAATTTGCTGCATGTTGGTATGTTGTGTCCATTTTGATGCATCTGTGTCCCATATGACGCAGGTTTCCTATTGCACTACAATTTTTTTAGTGATACAATATAGATTTGAAGTTTCTAAATGGATTTCTTTTGATCATCTTGGTACTTTTCAAACTAATCATCTGCATAGATTACCACTAATTTTGTAGGAAATTACAAGGTTTATTTACATGAAAAAAAATTCTACACGAGTTCAGAATGTTCAGAGTTTCTTTTTCTAGTGAAACTTTTTAGTCACGGAAGAAAGATTGAAGTTGCCCTCTTTTCCTGATCGGAAGTCTGTGGAATGCGTTCTATGTCGTTGAGATTTAGCGCTTGGATGTATCTCATCTTTTTATAGTGCTAGAAATTTTCAAAGCCTTAATGAGAACATTTGCCTGAAATAACATCTCTTGCAAATCATGACTGAATGTTTGTCCCCTAAACCTGTCATTTCTATTTTTCATTTTAATTTTCCTGCAATCCTTTTTGTTAATAATCTGATTAGAAAAGTTAATTTTCGCTGCAGTAAATAGGAATCTTGTAGGTGGTAGTAGCTACTTGTCTACAGACCAGAAGAAGAAGCTGCTCTGGGGTAACAAAAAGAACACTTCTGCTGCAGAGGTAAGTTTACGCATTTCATTGCTATCAAATTATGATTTTGCTTTTAATTCAATTCTCAAACTGTAAGGCAAATATGCTTCATAATTATATGATCATCATCATGTCCCTCACAATGCTGTCTTCTCATCTTCATTTTTTTATGGCAATAGTCGGGCAATCGCTGGGAATTACAGTTATTTGCAGACCGAGAGCGTCAAGAGAAATTCAACAAACTGATGGTAAATTTCAGTTGCTTTTTTAACATTTCACATCAACTGATCAAAAGAGTAAAGCAAAAGAAATGAAACTCAATTGAAAGTATACTACTCTTTCTTGTTCTTGTGAAATACATATTTGTCATTACAATCTCAATGTCTCAACCCTTTACTAACACTTCCTTAGAGTCTGAGGTTGCCTTGGTACCTATGGCCAATTGTAGGGTGTGAAAGGTGAAGCCGTTCAAGAGCGCAAACCCAATGAGATGGATGCCGAGAAGAAGCAGAAGCTCGAGATGGACTTGGAGAAGCAATACACTGCTGGTCTCCGGCGAAGAGACGGTCGAACGGTGGGCCTTGGCCTCTAGATGTAATGGTCATAACAACCTCACCCTTTCCTCCTTTGTCTTACAAAGATCAAACAGTACAAGCACTCTATTTTATTTGTGTGGGCAAAAATCTCTGTACTATATTCTGATGAAAAATATGCTGAGTTCTGGTCCACTATTACCATCCGGATTAAGCATGTAGAAAGTCTCTGAATCTTTACTGTTGATCACCCGATCAAAGTGGGCCCGCATGTAGGTAAGCTCACCATCATTAGGGTCCGTCATATCGGCAGGGAGTACTCCGGCGCCCATTGAAACTGCATGAAGCATTTGCATGATTTTGAGGTCGACACTACTAGCTTCCCTCTTGCTCGCATATCCAATCTTTTTCCCGTTAGCAAAGGCGGTCCACAACGGTTCATCTATGAGTTTGCTCTTATCGGGCTTCTTCTCACATTCCAGGGCTATTCTCAACAGCCCGGAGCCCATATCCTGCATAAATTTAGCGGTAGGGATACCGAGCTCGAGGATAAGGATGGGGATGCTCCTAGGGTTTTCTTGGACAGTGACGGTGATCCGGGCCTTGCGGTGGCCATGGAGGGTGCCGGTCATTCGGCGGGCCCCATGGATGTGGCCGTCACTCCCGCTCATCCGGGGGATGTTCCCGTTGAAACTGCAAGTTGGGGTGGTGAAGATGGGGAAGGAGCGGAAGACAGAGCGGAACACCCGCATCACCTTCGGCTTCTGCCCGTGTTTCTTCCTTGGAGGCTCAAGGGTGACCGGTAGGATCTGGGAAGGTTCGGGGATTCCGCTTCGGTTGCGGACACTAGGGTTAGGGTTTGGTTCGTTGTCCTCATGGAATGTTGTGGCGGGCGCTACGGAGGCGCTGGTGGCTGGAGGGTGTTTCATGTGGATATGCAATTAGGGTTAGTTTGAGAATCTATCAGAACACCTGCATACAATTGCGCAATCGCGTTGGTAGAGGGCTAGTTTGAGAATTTTAACTATTTTGTTTTTGGTGCAAATCACCCCTCTCCTGTAGGATTGTTGTGTGGTTAAGGGGAGGGATGGAACGGAGAATGTTATGTGGTTAGGGGGGCAAGAAGGGGTGGTTTTTGAAGAGGGAAGGGGAGTTGTGGTTTGCACGTTGGCTTCAGGTTTTCTTCTGTTTTTTAAGCTTGATTTGCTTGCAAATTTTGTTGTTGGTAGAGGAGGATGACAAGCTTTGGTTTGTTTTTAGTTAAGTTTTGGTAATAGATTACGTTGAATTAGTTGTCTAAATGTGGGGTTTAAGGTTTGTGAGGAAACGGTCAACGGCACATGTTCGGCATTTTTTAAGGTAAAACCATGATTGGTTTATGTTTATGACTAATTCTGGGAAGGAGATTATCGGCCACAACTTGTCTCGTAATGGGAGGCACGTTAGTGGGACTTATATTTTTCGTGTTTTAAGTGTTTTGACTTATTAATGTCAACCCTAGATCTATAGGACTATTTCGTCAACTCTTCCAAAAGTCAAAACTCCATAGGAATTATATTGGTCCGTTTGAAGCGAGAAATGCGTAGCAAAAGTATGATTCTTGTCCGTTGAGGGTACTAGCAAACTTTTTTGATCATTCACAAACGTGGGAGTGATTCATACTCCTCGAGAGGGGAACAAATGTGCATATTGGATGGTTACTAGAGCAATTCATGAGGAAAGAGACCTGCGTTCTAAGGATGTCGCCTCCCATGAATTAGCTTGGTTTATTCATCAGCATGCTGGTGGTAGGAATTTTGTAAGAGGGTGGTAGTTGTTAACTGCATGTAACTAGCCACCAAAAAAAAAAGTATCCATTACATGTTACTAGCACTATTGCACGTGTAACAGAAATGAAACCTTAAAAATTCTAATTTTTATATAAAATGGGTCACTTGTGTAAGGGATCATCAATTTTTCCAAGAGCTTTTTATGGTGATTGTTCGCTATATTTTATTTATCTTATTCGGAATTAGCTATGGTAAATATTTTCAATTTGAGCGATAACATAATTTTCTTAGATAATGTTCTTTAGAAGAGTCTATTTCTCATATTTCATTCAAGTTATTAATTTAATTATTTTTAGCCCAAGTATCTACATACACACTTTCGATAATATTTATATTGGGACATATTGAAATTCTAATTGTTATTTTTCCTGTATTTATTTACGTGCATTTATTTGGAAAATAACTTTATTATTTCATATTTTCGTCTCTTGTAATATGCAACGTAATGGGTATGTTATTAATGAGCTTTAATAATAAGCTCATTTCAACGTTTTAGAAAGGACTAGACAAAAGAAAGAGAAAAGAAAAGAAATGAGAAAAGTTCTACTGTAAAATTACAACTTTATCCCTTCAAATACCATAGAAATAGAGGAAATGCCCACCTCTCATCCATTTTTGACCTACCCTACCACTTCCATCATATAGTAGCATCTATGATTGTGTTGGGGGAAAGGGTAGGATCTATACGTGGGAAAAGTATATATCCTATAACATCCTATATGTGCCCTATGCATCTTTTGTAAGTGAAGACTATAATACCGTGGGCGCGAGAATAGGGACACACATAGCAAAGAGGATATAGAGGAGAGCGCACATGCCACCCAATATTTTTGCAAGGAAAAGCGAGGACAACTGCTTTCTATATATTATGGATGAAATGAATCCAATTCAAAGTGGACGGGGATTCCAAGAGCTCCCTCAGCTACCTCCTCATCTCATGAAGGAACAGAGAGGCTCCCTTACGCGAGGGGACAAAACTTATGGGATGCGCCCAATTTCAAAGCTCCACGCCAGCTCGATGTACTTAAAAAACCTCGAGGGCCAGGGCCAGGGCCGGCCTAAATCCTTCCATAAATGGAAGGGCCTTATCTTGTTGTCGCCACTGGGCATCTCCCCCCACACTTACGGGGGGTATAACAAAGCCCAAAACAAAATACTTTCCTCGTGTCACTCGTGTCCTTCCACTATATAGGAGAATTCACTCATGGCCCCTACAATCATTGGTCCTAACACGTGGCCTAGTGGATATGGGGAGGGTTTTTTTAATTAAAAATAAAAACCCTTTATGGGATTTTTTTCCCCCTATGGATATTATAGGCACTTTATCTCTAATTTTTTAAGTTCTTATTAATAGTATAATGCCTAAGATTCCCCATTGCCCAAGTGCAAATCCTACACCAGAGTCCAAATGATGATGACTAATGTAGTTATGGTATCTAAGGTTTGTTTCCTAAGATATTTAATAATTAAATATTTGATAATCCTAATCAAATTATAACTATTGATAATAAAGAAATTCTCATAATCATACCCCTCCTTTATATATAAATTGGTGAACGACTCCTAAAGTCTCAAAAACATGTCATATGTCAACAAAAAGCCACGTGTCCACCTATCCCATCAAAAATTAACACTTAATTCTATTATCACCTAAGAATCCAAATCAAATAAAAATAAATCATAATTGCAAAAATTCTAATAATCAAAATCCTCCTTTATATATAAGTGGGTGAACTACTCCTAAAGCCTAAAAAATATGTCATATGTCAAAAATAATTGCCATTTGTCCACCTATCCTATCAAAAATTGACATGTTGACACTTAATCCCATCTTTATCTAAGAATCCTAATCAAATTAAAAAAATATATAATTATAAAAATTCTAATAATCAAACCTCTCCTTTATAATCATTTTTTTCCTAAAGAATCGTTATCAAATTAAAACTATTCATAACTTGAAAATTCTATTAATCAAAGCCCTCTTTTATATAAAAGGGTTTTTTTTTATATAAAAGGGTTTTTCAAGATTATAAATTTATCAGCTATTACTTTCCAAATCTAAAAATTACAAACATCCTCCTAAAAATTTCTTAGGATTCAAAAATTACCAATAAACCCATAAAAATCTAAAAATTATAAACAGCACCATAAGTTTCAGAAAATTATAAACTGCTCTTTTAAAATCCATTGTTACAAACAATTCCTACAAAGTCAAAAAATTATGAACAATCCTCTTAAAAGTTTACAAATTACAAATAGTTGTCTAAAGTTTTACAAATGAACCCCTAAAAGTTTTGGAACTAGCCCCTTGATAGTTTCACAAAATACAAATATCCCTTTGACAATATTTCAAATAGCCTTTAAAAATTTTACAATTTTCCCCATGAAAGTTGCGAAAATAACAAATATTCTTCTAAAAATTTTGAAATATTACAAACAACTGCCTAAAAATATTACAAACGACCCCTAAAAGCTTTAAAGATTACAAACACGCTAGAAATATGAATATTACAAATAGTCCATGAAAGTTGCAAGCAACCCCCTGAGTTTCAAAATTATAAATAAATCATAGAGAAATCTGAGAATTACAAACAGCATCAAAAATTTAGAAAATTATAAAATACCACCTTTAAAATCCATTACTTTTTAACAATTCCTAAAATTTAAAAATTACGAACAGTCCTCTAAAAAGTTCAAAAGTTACATATAGCCCCTATGAAGGTTTACAAACAAAGATATAAATATTTTACAACTAGCCCCTTGAAAGCTTTAAAAATTATAAACACCCCTTGCAAATTTTACAAACAACCATTTAAAAATTTCACAACTAGCCCCATGAGAGTTGTTAAAGTAGCAGACAGTGTGCTAAATTTTTTTAAATATTATGAACTCCTTAAAAATTTTACAAAAATCCCCTTGAAAGTTTCCAAAATCACAAACATCCTCAAATAATTCACAAAAAGCCTCTGAATGTTTTCTAACCTATGAATAATCCCACAAAAGTTTTACAAAGCAACCTCTTGAAAACTTTTCAACCACCCCCCTGAAAGTTTTGACAAAATACAAACACGCTCAATTTTTACAAACAACACTCCAAAACATTCTATGATTATAAATGATTCCCAAATTTAACATATTATATTATAATATTATAAGATATCATTGGTGTGGAGAATGCATGAGGTGGGAGGGAATAATGGTCATGGGAAGTCTCATGTCTTAATACTAGGAGATGATGGAACTTCCTACTATCTATTTTTAGGATTACATGAAAGTAATCTCATTCGTGTTTCAATCCAAGGTGGACCGAATATGAGAATTGATAGAAATCTCGAATATGAGAATTGATAGAAATCTCAAGACATTAAAGTCCCAGTCATTTTTTAGTTTTTAAACTCATAAATTATTTTTTAGATTTGTAAAGGAGATTGATAGTTAAGCTATCTAATTTTGAATTTCAAATTTGAGATCGTAATTTATCCAAGAAAAGCCCTACCATTCAAACTATCTACTTTAGCTAATAAAAAACTCTAATATCTTATTCTCATAACATAGCAAAAAGAGAAACGCATTGTCTCTTCCTTCATAAACACTTAATATAGATAATCCATAAGTTATTAGTCTATAAGAAAATGTAATTTAATCATCTCTCTTATTACACTAGGGTGGCTCAACATATTTGAATGATGTATTAACCAACATATATAAACTAAAGAAATCAAAGCAATCCATGCGAGCACGGGCTTAATACTTGTATACTAATTATATTGATTTAGAATGTGGAGTGAAACACGTGTCACAATCTCCTTCATTCTTATATAATTTTACCATGAAGAACCCTATATGGGATTTCTTTTTTCCCCATGGATTTTACAGGCACTTTATCCCTAATTTTCTAAGTTCTTGTTAATAGGATAATGTCTAACGTTCCCCATTGCCCAAGTGCAAATCCTACACCAGAGTCCAAATGATGATGAATACTGTAGTTGTGGTATCTAAGGTTTCCTATCTTAATTCCCTCTCTTTTAAGACTAAATCCTCTAAAAAGGATTTGTTATTAGAAATGGAAATGCTTGAGTATTATTGTCCAAAATGTTGTCATCATGTAAGAAAGTGTTCTCCCATTAGAGCGGACTATTGGATTTGTGTCATGAGAAGATTTAAACAATTTTTTGTTCGATTTATCTCTCATGACTCATCATCTAATAATAATTTAGTTAAAGATTTAGTGGTTGGCATAACTGCAATAAAAAGGGAGGGGTACGCTCTAAATCCTAGTGCTGTAAGTGATTATTAATCACAAAATTGAAGCTAATAAAGCATTGGAGCTAGATCTCTAAAGTATAATGGTCCAGAGATAAAATGGAAGAATAAGCTTCAATATGGGGATACCACACCCTAAAATATTCCGCTCTTCAATCTAATGCTGGTTGATTTTGTCTTAAAATAGTTAGCTCTAGGGAAATATCTTGCTCTTGTAGTGAATGGCCATTTTTTTTATTTTAATTTTAACTCTTTAAAAAAAATGGCCATTGTATCTCGTTGGAAGTCATTCAATGTTTTTTTTTAAGTATATTAGTTTTTTAATTAATTAGGATTGATTTATTCTACTCATGACTTGCGTATAACAAGTCATCTTGCAATTCTCTTCAAAAGTGAAATATACCATCAAAGGAACAAACTCGTGGCTTTTTTTTATTTTTTTATTTTGGGTCAGTCAACTCATTGCTTTCTTGTTGCATTTGGTGTGTCCCCTACCTTGTTTTAAGTTAAGCTAAGGCCGATAATGTCTAATCAAGAAGACAATTGCATTTTGTGTTGTCATTTATGTCGTCCAACTTTGGACAATTGTCCACTAAGGCCCAACTTTTAGTCCATTCCCATCTTGGTCTACCGATGCCATCATAGATAGTGGAGATTATGACTCAGTCTTGATTGTTCTTTTCTGAATATTTGCTTCTTGTATAATTTTTCCAAGTCATCATTAACTGCATTTTTTAAGCATCCCAAGAAAGATGTCCAAATAATTTATGATGCGTTTGATTCCGTTGTGTGTTTTTTGGTGTTTTTATAAAGAAAAGAAACACTATACTATTGTATTTTTTTTTTCCAAAGTGTTTTGAAAACACTATTTTAAGTTTCTTGATCAATAACAGTTTGACTATTTCCATACACATACATTATATTATAATAATATCATATATGAAGTATAACATATATGTTATAATATATTTTATATTAACTAATATACTATATTCTATTATATTAATTATATATTATCATATAGACTAATATAAGATATATTATACAAAGTAATATATTTATTTATTATATTATATTATGTTTATTATCTTATTTTTAATAGTATAATATTTTTTGTATATTATATATATAATAAATATAATATTATATCACATCAATATATGTCATACTTTAGTTTAATAATATAATATAATATACTAAGTTCATTTTATTATACTTTAACACTTTTATTATATATTATTAATTTAATATAAAATAAACTAATATAATATATTATATTAAATAAAATAGCAAATTATTTATTGTTTAATATTTTATATATTTAACTATATTTTATAATTTACTAGGATATTAATTTTATTATGTTATATTAATTTAATATAATATATAGCAATCTAATAAATATTTCATTTTATTTTATAAATTTTTATATTATGTTATATTTTTCATCAATATAATATAACATATTAACGGAATATATTAAATTAATATATTAAATATATTTGACTATTTTATATTAATATATTAAACATATTTTAAAACATTATAAAATTAAAATATTATTTATAATATAATATATTATATTTAACTTAATTTAGTATATTATATTAATATTGAGCTAAAAATATTATATTAATATAATATTTCTACAATATAATAATATATAATAAATTGAGCATTATATTATTGACAAATAATCATTTATAATATTATATTAAATTATATTATTAATATAATACATATTCCTTAATTTAATTTAATATATTTTATAATTTAATATAATATTTAACTTTGACAAAATATTAATTTTATTGTACTATACAAATTTGATCTAATATATGTTAATTATATTTATACTATATTATATTTAGTAAGATATATTAGTTATATGCTATTTTAGTAAATATATAATATTATCGCAGTTTTATAGTATTACATTATTTTAATATAATATAATATATTTTATATAACTTTTATATTATATTATATTTTTTTATTAATATAATATAACATATTAATATAAGATATTAATTTAATATAATATTATATAATAAAAATGAATTATAATATAATATATTTTATTAAACATATTTGAATATATTATATTAATATATCAAACATATTTTTAAGTAATATAAAATTAAAATATTATTTATATTATAATATTATATATTATATTTAATCTAATTTAATATACTATATTACTATTTATACAATATAATAATATATAATACCCTGAGCATTATATTATTAACAGATTATCATTTATAATATTATAGATTATATTTAGCTATTATACTAACATCCCACCCAGACTCAAAACACCTAAAATGTGTTTTAAATAAGTGTGGTGTTTGTTGTTTTGAGTGTTTTTTACCATAACTATGGTTTCCAAACATATGGTGTTCTTATTTTGACAAAAACACCATGGAAATGGAGGAAACATGGTTCCCAAACGCACCATTAATGGTTAGAGAAAAAATAGATACAAACGCACCATTAATGGTTAGAGAAAAAATAGACACAACATATATGTGAAGAGAAAGGAGAGAAAAATGAGAAATAGAGTAGAAGGAGATAAGAGAAAAGAATAATAAATGAATAGGCTAATTTTTTCACTCAATATGTCAGGTTGCTTCGAATCTTTTGTCTGCTCTGTTATAAGATGATGTTCTCAATCAGAAGGTATATAATTGTTCAATCAAGCGATGAAGAGTGTATGCATCTTCAAGTTTTTTCAGGACACTCTTTGAGACGCTGTCTTTCTGTTCATTCTTAATGTAAGAATTAGTGTTTTAGCCCGTGCTAAGCACGGTCTTATCGCAATTCATCTATATTTCATCGTATTTCAATCACACTTATCTAAAATATAATTTTAAAGATCTAACGACTCAACCCCCTTCGAAATATGTGAACCCCACTCTCACCCACCCCCATTAAGGTTAAAATTATTAGAAAATGCGAATTAAATTTTCACAATTATGTAAAAATGAAAAAAAATGAAAAACTCTAATTAAAATTTCAAATTCAGAATTTAAATTATTTTGATTAACAATTTAAAATTTAAGATTATTTTAATTATAGAAATATTTTATAGCTGTAATATTTTAAAAAGTGAAAACATTTTTTCGAAATATACAATAAAATATTATGTGGGTAAAAAAATAGTTTTAGTATTATTGAAAAAATAAAAAATATGAATTAAATTTTTAAAAGTTTTGGTAATTTGAAATTTAGTATTATTTTAGATATATGTTGAATTATAATAGTTTGAAATAATTTGAAAATTTATGAACACGATCTAAATTAGGTCGTTAAATTAAAGTAAGTAAGAGTTGGTAGTTTAAATTGCAAACTTGTATTTAGCAAGATCTATTTGGTAATGTGTAATTTAATAAAATTTTGCTATTATTTTTGAAAATATAGTTTGAAAAATATAAAAATGTTGTAATATTTTTAAAATAGAAAATATATTTTTAAAAATATATTACAATTGCTGTAATATTTTAAAAATAGAAAATATATTTTTAAAAATATATTGTTTTCACTGTAAAAATTTAAAAAAATAAAAAATATATTTTAATTGCTGTAGTATTTTTAAAAATTGAACATATATTTATTAGGAATATTTTAAGATTATTTTAATTAAAAAATATTATAAATAATAAAAAATATATTTTCACAACTATCCAAAACTATCTTAAAATCCAAATTAATTTTGGAAATTAGTAAAATAAAAATTTCCAATTATATAGAAATGAATAAAATTCAAATTGTAATTTGCAGTTTTGGATAAAAGTTTTATTTGGGTAAAAATTATAATTTCAATATTAGTTAACAACCGTTGAATTAAAATTACATATTTTTAATAACTTAAAATTTACACAAATTTTGGTATTATTTCAAATATATTTTGAATTATAAAAATTTTGCTTAACTTGAAATTGTGAGGACTATCTAATTTAGGTAGTTAAATTAAAGTAAAATTTGGTAGTTTAAATTGATAATTTGTATTTAGTAAGATCAATTTATCAAATTAAAATTTAATTAAAATTTGATATTATTTCATAAATAATTGAATATTTTGAAAGTTAAAGATATAATTCAAAAAAATTTGCACATGAACTAAATTAGGTAGTTTAATTAAAGTAAGATTTTGTAATTTCAAATTTACTAAAATTTTGGTATTGTTTAATTCAAAAGTTATTGACATAAAATCACTAACCAAAATTATGAATTCAAATGTTATTGACATAATTGTAGTTTTTAAAATATTATAATCCAAAGTTTTTAACTTTAGAAATTTTTAGAAAATTTAAAAATAAGAAAATATATTTTAAAAATTTTATTATAATTGATATAATATTTTTAAAAACAAAAAATGTTTTTTAAAAGTATGTTTTTAATTGCTTTAATATTTTTTAATCTGATTTGGGGATTTGATTTTTATTTGTGATTGATTTAGTTACTAAAGATATTGCGAAAGATATTTGTTACTAAAGATATTGCCAATGATAATTTAATTGATTATAAATTGATTTTTTCTATATCTGAATGTCTGATTATAAATTGATTTTTTCTATATCTAAATATCTAATTTGAATTTGTTACTAAAGATATTGCCAAAAATATTATTTAATCTAATTTGGATTTAGAACCAAAGATATTCTAATTGATTATAAATTGATTATATCTGAATATCTGATTTGAAAAGAAATGCCCAAATGAGAGGATTTGATTTTATTTGTGATTTAAATTAGTTAATAAAGATATTGTCAAAGATATATTAGTTACTAAAGATGATGCCAAATATATTATAATTGATTATAAACTAATTTTTTTCTATAAATGAATATCTGATTATAAATTGATTTTTTTATATCTCAATATCTGATTTGAATTAGTTATTAAAGATATTGCCAAAGATATTTGCTACTAAAGATATTGCCAAAGATATTCTAGTTTATTATAAATTAATTTTTTCTATATCTGAATATCTTATTATAAATTAATTTTTTCTTTATCTAAATATCTGATTTGAATTAGTTTATAAAGATATTGCCAAAGATATTATTTAATCTAATTTGGATCTAGAACCAAAGATATTCTAATTGATTATAAATTGATTATATTTGAAAATCTGTTTTGAAAAGAAATGCCTAAATGAGGGGATTTGATTTTATTTGTGATTTGAATTAGTTACTAAAGATATTGTCAAAGATATATTAGCTACTAAAGATGATGCCAAAGATATTCTAATTGATTATAAACTAATTTTTTCTATATATGAATATCTGATTATAAATTGATTTTTTATATTTGAATATCTGATTTAAATTAGTTACTGAAGATGTTGCCAAAGATATTCTAATTGATTATAAATTAATTTTTTCTATATCTGAATATCTTATTATAAATTGATTTTTTCTATATTTAAATATCTAGTTTGAATTAGTTACTATAGATATTGCCAAAGATATTACTTAGTCTAATTTGGATCTAGAACCAAAGATATTCTAATTGATTATAAATTGATTATATCTAAATATCTGTTTTGAAAAGAAATGCCTAAATGAGGGGATTTGATTGTGATTTGAATTAGTTACTAAAGGAATTGTCAAAGATATATTAGTTACTAAAGATGATACCAAAGATATTCCAATTGATTATAAACTAATTTTTTCTATACATGAATATCTAATTATAAACTGATTTTTTTATATCTGAATATCTGATTTGAATTAGTCACTAAAGATATTTCCAAAGATATTCTAATAATTTGAAAAGGCATAAATATATTTTCAAAAATTCATTATAATTGCTGTAATATTTTAAAATCTGAAAAAAATTATTTGTAATTTTTAGTCATTGCAATAATGTAAAAACTCAAAAATATTTATTATAATTGTTGTAATATTTTTAAACCAAAAATATTTTTTTAGTTGAAATTTTTATTCACTGTAATAACTTAAAAACCTAAAAATATCTTTTAAAAATATATTTTAATTGCTGTAATATTTTTAGAAATAGAATATATATTTATTATGAAAATTTTAAGATTACTTTAATTATAAAAATATCATAAATAATTAAAAATATCTTTTCATGACTATATAAAAATGTAATAAAATCCAAATTAAAATTTGAAATTACTAAAATAAAAATTTCTAATTATATAAAAATTAAAAACAAATCAAATTGTAATTTGTAAATTAGAATTAAAACTCAAGTTCCAAAAAATTAATATTTTTTATAAGAATTAAAACTAAAAAACATACTACACAAACTAAAGTAAAAATTATATCAAACAGGGGTAGATGAAATATCTGTATTATTTTCCTCCAAACAATTAAAAATATCATGCATTGAAGATAAAATTACATAGGTAAAAAAAATCGACAATCTGAAAAAACAATTTGAAAATAATTAAAAGGTTAAAAAATAATAAACAAAATAAAATAAAATAAATAATTACTTTAATATTTTAAAAAACCAAAAAATAAATATTTACAAAATTCAATATTTGAATAAATCAAATACCTGAAATATGTTCTCCAAGCAACAAAGGCATCGTGGGTTGAAGATTAAAAATTACCAGTTTGTTTTCCTGCAGTAATATAAAAATATTAAATTGAAAATAATTATTCAAGAGTTATAGAATAAATACCTGAATAATCTTTCTCCAATTAATAATGTCTTGGATCGTAGATAAAATATCTTGAGTTATTTCTTGGAATTAAAACTCAATATCTAAAATATTAATATTATTTGATAACAATTAAAATTGAAAAAATAGTACACAAATTTAAATAAAAATTATATTAGACGGGGGTAGATGGAAAATACCTGAATTATTTTCCTAGAAGAAATTAACGAACCATGGGTTGAAGATAAAATTACATAGGAATTAAAAATAAAAAATTTAAAATATTTGAAAATAATTAAAATAAAAAAATAATGCACAAATTTAAATAACATATATATTGGATGGTGCTAGATTAATTATCCGATGTATTTCTCAGAGATTGGAATAATAATTCAAAGTAGGAATTAAAAATTGACAATCTGAAAAATAAAAAATTTGAAAACAATTAAAGTAAAAAAAGTAATACACAAATTAAAATAACATAAATATTAGATGGTGCTAGATTAAATACCTGATGTATTTTTCAGATATTGGAACAATAATTTAGAGTTCTGTAAAAATATTGACACGAGAAAACTGAAATGTCAAAAAATTGAGATGGGAAAGGTGACCGGAAAAATAAAATCAAAATTCGGGAAAAATAGATTTTTTTTTATTTTTCAAGGAAACTGAAATGCATTTTTTTTCCATATATTGAAAAGAAATGCCTAAATGAGGGGATTTAATTTTATTTTTGATTTAAATTAGGTACTAAAGATATTGCAAAAAATATTCTAATTGATTATAAATTGATTATATATA
>JBAKGM010000081.1:21634974-21646684 GCA_037177215.1 Asparagus racemosus | reverse complement strand
GATTGAACACCGAAGCCATTCATAAGTCCTGTCACACTGACTGAAGATTGGGGCCTATCGTATCCAAAGTATACCAGGCTCGTTAAAAAATCGAGACTGAGACACTTTGGAGGGGATATCTGTAGGCGTTGAAAATTGCTTATCAGTACTCGAACGAGACTCGTGACAGTGGATTGACATTCGACGACCCATCTAACGATGCGATCATGAACTGCTGACGACGTAACTGCGCCGCAAAATGCATAAAGCGAGTCGACGAACGCATGAAGTGAGTCGGTAAGGCGTACAAGTCAACAAAGTGACGTATCGTAGAATAAATCTAACGACGAAGCCTCAGATCAGCTAGATTCGACAAGGTGAGTCGACTGGACTCAAACGTCGATGAGACGGAATCAACCAGACTTAACCCGTCGACGGGATTGAACCGATCGAGTTCTGAGTCAGTAAGAAGATCAATCGGACACGGACTCAGCACGACGGCAACAAGATCAGGAGAAAACAATACCAGAAACCTCTAGAAGAAGGCCAAACTGTGCCTCAGCCAAGGCCGAGACACCATGAGGTGTCTCGGTCAACTTGGCCGAGACACTAATGTCTCTCGGCCCAACACCCCCCTCTCTCCTATAAATAGAGAGGGGGGTATCATTTCTGGAGGTTGGAAAATCTAGAATCCTAGGTGAGATTTCTGAGAGCATTTACACAGATCTGAGCATCAGCGAAGGAAAAAAGCCAGATCCAGATCCCGTGCAAGCGACGAACGCCTTCCACATCAGATCTACGCGGCAAGAAAGAGAATCAAGACTAGATCTACGTCGATCCATATTAGATTTATAGTTCTACCCTCTAGATTAAGCTTCGTCTTAATCTCAGGGTCTAGCGCGTGACTTTGCTTCGTCGATTTCACCTGCTCTGACGATCATCTCCTTCGTGAGTTGATTCCCGTAGGTATTTTATTTTCTTCATGAAATAAATACCTCGGATCTGTAGATCTAACATCTAGATCAGATTACACGGCGGTCCACGGACACAAAAAGTCCTTGGCCCGGGCAAAGACACCCACACAAGAGAGGATTTGATAAACGGATCCCGCATTTGTTCGTTAAGGGTCAAACGTTGTAATTTCTTTTTGATTATTCATTGTAAGTCTTATAAAAAGGCGATTTTTATTTGAATTTTTTGTTGTAGGTGACTGAAGCTTGTAAGAGTTCAAATCAATGACAATCAAAACAACTTTCCCCGCGAACAAGCTAGCGACCACAGTAGGAGCCACTGGCCTCAAATCCGAGGTCGTAGTGTCGCAGCCACGAATCCTGATCCCGGTGGAAGAAGAGGTCGAGTTCGAATTTGACCAACAGAAGATTGAGGAGTATCTCTCCTCCTCCTCCTCCAGATCCACTTCTCCCCGTCGCTCCAAGAAGATCTCCGCTGCAAGGAGAATCCGTTGGGCCTCAGATGCAGAGTCCCAGGACGACGAATCTAACCCTGCTGTCACCGGTAGTGCTAAAATTTCCTCGACGCCCACAGCCCAAGCTCCCCCGGCACCCGAGATGACCGCCGATGACGTGCCTCCGCTCTCCAAGCGAGCACGACAGAGATGACGACAGAGCATGGCACGCAGGTTCGCCAAGGCTATGCAATCCACGGATGATATCTGCTACGAGGCGGATCTAAGATCCAGACGGACGTAGAGGCTCCAGCCTCAAGTGATTGACGGCCCCTCCAAGCCATTGACGAATGCATCTAACGGTGGGTTGAACATCGATGGTGGGTTGAAAATCGCTTATCAGTACCCGAACGAGACTCGTGGCGGTGAGTTGACAATCGACGACCCATCTAACGCTGCGGCCAAGAACCGTTGACGACGTAACTACACCGCAAAATGCATAAAGCAGGTCGACGAATGCATGAAGTGAGTCGGCAAGGTGTACAAGTCAACGAAGTAATGTATCGTGGAATAAATCCAACGACGAAGCTTCAGATCAGCGAGTTTCGAGAAGGCGAGTCGACCAGACTCGAACGTCGACAATACGAAATCAACTGGACTCAAGCGTCGATGGAACTACATTGATCAAACTCCAGAATCAAATGAGACGATCAACCAGAATTGGGTTTGACGTCACTGGATGGATCGAGATCGGACAAATCACTAGACTCGCACGTTGATGAGATCACCAGATTTAACCCGTCGATGGGATTGAACCGATCGAGTTCTGAGTCAGCGTGAAAATCAATCAGACACGGATTCAACACGACGGCGATGCGATCGGGAGAAAACAACACTGGAAAATACTGAACAAAGGACCAAGTAGTGCCTTGGCCAAGGCTGAGATAGCTTGGTGTTTTCAGCCCAAACCCCCCCGCCCCCCGCTCTCTTTCCTATAAATAGGAGAGGGGAGCCTTCATTTGACTGGTTAGAAATTTTGAACCTCCAGGCGAGGTTTCTGAGAGTTTTTGCACAAATCTGAGTGTCTGCAAAATCAAAAAAGCTAGATCTAGATCCCGTGCAAGTGACGAACATCTTCTGACTCAGATCTACACGGCGAGGAGAAGAGTCCAGTTCAGATCTACGATCTCACCCTCTGGATTAAGCTTCGTCTTAATCCCAGGGTCAGTGCGTGACTTTGCTTCGTCGATTTCACCCACTCCGGCGATCATCTCCTTCGTGAGTTGATCCTCGTCGGTGTTTTATTTCTTTTGTAAAATAAACACCTCAGATCCGTAGATCTAGCACCTAGATTGGATCACGCGGCAGTCCACAGACAGAATAGAGTCCCAGGCACACGCAAAGACACCCACGCAAGCGAGGATCCGATAAACCGATCCCGCGTTTGTTCAAAAATGGTGTACAGTTATAATCTTTATTCAGTTAGTCATTGTAGGCCTTATAAAAAGGCAATTTTTATTTGAATCTCGTTGTAAAAAATAAATTTGTAACGGATTCATTTGCAATGACAATCGGAACAATTTTCCTGGTGAAACAGTCCACTTTTGAGCATCAATGACACACATATATGTGGCAAGTACAATGGTGTGCTTCTTACTGCATTTAGTGTAGATGCAAAAAGAAGATTATTTTTTTTGGCCTAAGTAGTTGTGGAGGTAGAGGACATATCGAGTTGGAAGTGGTTCTTTTTCAATGTATGTACACGTTACTATTATCTCTGACAAGATGAAAGGAATAATAAAAGCATTGCATGAGTGTTTAGTGCACCACATCATCGTGATATTGCTTAAGGCACATCGAAGATAATTTTAAGAAAAAATATGTTGAGGTTCAGTTATTAAATATTTTGTGGCAAGATGGGTGTGTGGTGGACACATTGGTTATGAATACTGTAGGGAAAATCAATACACTAGCAGTAGATACACATAACTAGATTAAAAATCACTTTAAGCTGCAATATGTAGATCTTCATTATGTAAAGATGGTAGGATGTGATTTTGTATGATGACAACTAATTGCTCTAAGAGTTTTAAGAGTGTACTTAAGGAAGCACGAGATATGTCAATTCAAGCCTTGGTTGCGATAACATTTTACAGGCTAAACACATACTTCAACAAACAATGTGGTGATGGCGAAGACTAGATGACAAATTACAAAACAAAAAATGAGGCCATTTTGCCAAAAACAGGTTGTGGCTATAAGATATTGTAATATTACTATATTCAATAGCAATGAATGGGAGGTTAAAGATTGTGACTATACTTAACACCATTGAACTTTTTAACATTAATTACACTTGCAACATATCACAATTGTAAAATTTACCTTTTGCACATGTTCTAGTAGCTTGTTCTAATCAAATTAGGGGTGCTAGAATTCCCTATAAATTGTATTGCTCACATTGTACTCAGTAAATCACTACTAAAATGCATATAATGAAATTTTTTTCATCCTCAAGATGATAGTCGACATAGGCCAAAATATGATGGACCACATTTATTACCACCTCAATATAAGAGACATGCAGGTTGACCATTATCTATGTGTATTAGAGGAACCATGGATCAAGAGAGGGAAGGAGTTGTGAAGCAAAATAAGTATAGTCATTGCAAACAACTGGGTCAATATAAATATTGTTGTCCATCCAAGCCAAATAGATAGCAATTAATTGGTAACAAATAAATTTTCTAAGTCCAATCACCATTCTGTTTCTAAGTCCAATCACCATTCTGAGTCTATATCATTTATAAGGACAACGAATTTGTTGAATACATATTCTTAATTTGTCTTACATCTTGTGTTCTAATACCCTATCTCTTTATTGTGTAGGGAGGCCCGGCTTTTGTCATGGCTGATCATAGTCTCGGGCATACCAATTGGTCACTAGAGGGTGAGTGCATCATTACAGAGGTAGGACAAGCCGGTTTCTTAACATGTGTGAAGCTATGACGGATAAATTAGATTGGCCCATTCTCACCGTTTTGATAGATAAATAGAGACCGGAGACTAACACTCTCCATCTACATCTTGGAGAGTCGACCATTACTTTACAAGACGTATTAATCATACTCTATCTCTGCATTGATGGTCTATGTGTTACTGGCAGTGACAGACATGTATGGCGGAGAGTGTGCGAGGAGCAGTTAGGAATAGTTCTACCATAAATGTCAGGAGGGAGTATTAAATTGAAATGGTTGAGAGAGACCTTCCCGCAACCATTGCCTACTGATGCATCACAGGTTGTGATCGAGTGACATGCACGTGCATATATTATGCATATGATCGATTTGTTCCAGACTTGAGTAAAGATAAAGTGCATACGAGGTATGTGCATTTGTAATTTGAATGTGTATATCATTGCATTAGCTACTTGAATACATTGTAATGCATTTTCTAAACATGATAGGTGGTTACCACTCCTCGAGGACTTAGACATTTGCGCCACTTTATCGTGGGGTAGTGCAGTTTTAGCATACAAGTATAGAGAAATGTGCAAGGTAGCTTTTAAGAAAAATAAAGAGCTCAAAGGCTGTCTAGCAAATATAAGAGAGACTTATTTTGAAGCCAAGACTGTGTAAGATTTGAGATTTAAATGGACAGATTCCACTAGAGTGTAGATAGACATTTTCGAATCTAGCAAATATAAGTATAATTGCAGTATTAGATGCTAAACTTTGAAAACGACATAGATTGAACGTCCGAAAATGTTACAATGAGAACCAGGCAAGAGAATTAGACTTTTACAAAATATGAGCTTGATCCCATGAAAATATTTCAAGTATTGAATTTTAATTTAAGAAAATTCAATCTTTATATTATACTTTTTTAGTGAGATACTAATATGTGCAATGTTTTCTAGTTCTCAGAGGAGCTATACAATGATAAATTGGGTCATCTACCATACATCAACATGTAACAACAAGTTATCTGGAGAGACAAAGTTCCTCTTATATGCTTTGAGGTTGTAGAGATGCATCTACTAGATTGCATGCTTAGACAATTTGGTTGAGTACAATACGTTCTAGAAGATTTTAAAAGAATAGAGAGAAAGGCAAATAAAAGAGGACATCATATAGATTGGGCAAATACGCATTAGCAATACATATAAAGATAGGATGATCAACATCTGAGTATTATGGAACAGATTAATCCTACTCCTTGGGAGTCAGATTACATTACTTGATATTGGAAAATTTGGAGAAGATGGATTATACATAAGACCATAGCTCCAATCGATATTTCCTTACAAAACAGATATATTCCTAGGGGTATAGATGAAAGAAAATTTGTAAGTTATTTACTATCGATCAAATATTAAAATTTGATCTATTATTTGGTATTATGTGAAATTGCTTGTAAATGTCTTCTTACTTAATTGCAGATGGAAGCTATAGAACTATCAAGGCTATTGCAAATAAGGGTATGTCACTTTCTGTAGCGGGTACGATGCTGCAGTACATGCATTTGTATATTAGCGGATAGTTTAGAGGATTCACCAAGCCTTAAATCAAACCTACAAGGATCTTCATGATAACGACAAAGGAGGATCTTGATATCTTATACATTGGTTGACCATAACAACGATGATGACAAGGAGGAACTTCTTACAGAAATGACGAAGAAGTTGAGCTTTCGCAACAACAAGTTGACATCCCGGGGCACACCTTGTCAGACATTGAGCTCGTGCATCATGTTTGTGGATGTCGACAGAGACAAAGCTCAATAACTTGAAGTAGAAGAAATAGAGGACTTCTAGGCTGTGTGTGATTGATTTGTCGGTTCCTATATCGTCTCTATGCATTATCTATTTAGGATGTTTGTAAATCAATCAACATGATATATTAGGTTTTGTTGCGATATTTATGTGTAGGGAGTTATATATATACGTTTTTTAATGATTTATGTTTTTGTTTTGATGTGACGCGTATCAAATTATCATGTTGAGTATGTTTGAGATGTAATTGTCATGTGATATATTTAATGTGATGTGTGGTGGTAAGAGAAGAGAGTTACGTATAGGACATGCACGAGAAATGTGCAAGATATGCGTTGATATGTACAAGAAATGGACAACTAGCTAGCAGTACATTTCTCACAAGCTTCAGCAAATATCGGGGACAAACAGTTCGTGTTCTTGCTGAAGCTTAGCAATGGCTTTGTTACATGCACGGGACTAGTAGTCCTGTGTATATTAAAAGATATAAGTAGACTATATTTAGTCATCACTAGTTATACGGGATTACTAGTCCTGTATTTTTTAAAGCCTCAATTTTACAAAATCAATCACTTTTTGGCTAGTAGTGATGATGTGGCAAAAAAGTAATCGATTTTGCTAATTAAAATAAAAAAGGTCGATTTTGCTAATAAAATTTCAAAAAAAATTCTTTTTTAAAAAAATTATTCTTTGTATTTATACCTTGATTTGATTAATTAAACTTTATATAGAACTCTAATTATATATGAATAAGGTCCTTTGCTCTTTGCTATTAAGACAAGATATAATGTTTTAATAAAAGAAAATTCTCTTTCTCCTCTATATATTTTGTAATCTAAAATGAATATATAATTATGTAGACTCTATCTATATTTATGTTATTATATTGATTAGAATGTTCCCAAAAAAAATAAACACATAAAAAAAATCTCTCTTTAAATTTACCTTCTTATTTTTTTAACCATAAAAGAAAGAGGATATATTCACCGTTCATCCATTTTTTGGATTGTCCTCACTTAGTTCATTATACAATAGTATAGATAGATATATTTTATCAATTAGTATTGGTCATACGATTGAAATTCATGCAAACATTTTGATCTAGCACCAAAAGTTCTTGTCTAAAAAAGATTCCCCTTCAAAGTTAGGCCAATGCGACTAAAGCAAGAGTTGAAACTTAGATACGTTTCATAATGAAGTCGTATTTCCAGTATATTTGAAAGTTGAAACCAAGTGGAGGGACCCTTCAATAAGATTGAATATTCTTTTAGAAAATTGACCACATAGGGTTTACTTGTGACGTCAACTCTAAAAGATTCCTCTTGAAAGCTAAGTCAAGTTGCGTCGACTAGAAAAAAGCATTGCTTTTAGAAAAAAATTGTCCTACAAAGATATAACAAGCTTCTGTAAATTGTTTTACACCAAATTAAAGCAAGCATGGAAGTTAGTCAACAATCTTTTGAATACAAGAAGGTGTCTCCCATCTCATTCATGAGAAATATGGGCGGAAATTACATTAGAATATTTTGTTGGCTGTATTTTCTTGAACTATAGTAACCTTCTTCGGAGAAATTCCCCAAACAGTTATGTTTTTTGCAGTATCATAAATTTGTGATACTTTCCATCACAAATAAGTGTCAAAGACTCAGTTCTTGTTCTATAATTGATTACAGACTCGTAGTTTAATACCTCAAAGTTGATATCTCTAAAGTTTTATTTTGACAATTTGATATCTCAAAGTTTAAATTGACATTAACTTAACAATCTCGTACATCCCAAAGCCTTAAGTTTGTTCCTCACTTTTCCAAACATAAAAAGCTAAAAGTTGATAAGAATTAACTTCCCATTCACTTTTCTACATTCATGCTCTTAAACAAAATTGATAGCCACATTTGGCACTTTGGATTATCAAAATTGTCAACATAGACATGGCATCAAAATTCACGAAAGGGCGAATCTTTAGAGTATTCAAGTGCAAGTAACCTTTTAGTATAACGTCACCCTCTCTCCCGATTCTATAGGGTAAATTAAAACCCCCATGAATTTTTAGTTCTTTGCAGTAAATCCCAATAACTAATCGCACTAAATCCCTAGGAAAGTTTGGAATGGTTGAAAATCCTCAATAATTTTATGCTTGTTGCAGATAGCCACCATAAATTAGAAACAAAAAACAAAATAAAAAAGGCATTTTAAAAGTTATTGGGGTTTAGTGTAGTTTATCTAAAAGATGTTGGAGTTTTACTACAAAAGTTATTGTGGATTTATTGCAATTTTGAAAGTTATTGAGGGTTTACTGCAAAATGCTTAAAGTACTTAGGGGTTTAGAGTAATTACCTTATCCATACTGTTTCCTTATCGACCCATGTCTTCAAACTTCTAATAACAACCTCATCCTTTTCTTTCTGAAAATAAAAATTGAGCGAGATGCCCTATTCAAATATAATATAAACCCACGAACTAAGTCTAGTGTCGAGTAGTCTAGGAATAGTAATTCATACCTAAGAATAGAGAGAGGACCATAGCCGTTACATATTGCATAGTAATTCATACCTAAGAATAGAGAGGGGACCATAGCCGTTACCTATTGCATAAGTCATAGATATTTAATCGAGACTAATCGTAAACTAAACCACTCTAGAACAAGCTAGGCCAAATAATACAAAGTTCTATCAGCAGCTCTCACTTACAACTAGGATTCAAGGAAAAACTAAAAATAACTACAACCATGTTAGTATAACCGAAACAAAAGTATAAGGCTGAAAGGGCACTAGAAATTGTCTTCAACTACGGCTAGATCAGTGGAAGACGACCCATCAAGCAGCAACAGCTTAGCAATCTCTCTCTTGTCGACCAAATTCTTGACCATAGATGCTCTCTTGGATGGCAAGTGTCCTATCCATAATAAGATGAAGTGGATGGAGTTAGACGCCAAACGACTGAGGGTGATAGCAGACTTGTTGAAAATAAGGTTATTCTTCGCTCTCCATAAACACCAGCTTAGAGAAGGGAAGATAAGCAACCACAAGACTTTACTTTCTCTATCCTTCAAGAAGTAGCCCTAAGAATCTATAATATGACTAAAATCATTTGGAAGATTAATAATCTCAAGAAAACGCAAGACTAGTGACCAAACAGTCTTCACAAACTTGCATTGGAGAAAAAGATGCTCATCATCTTTAGGCCTTAGATTGCAAAAGGAGCATATATAATCTCCTGTTCAACCCTTGTTCGCCAAAGTTACCTTAGTGTTAAGCTTCTTTTTAGATAATAACTATGAGAAAATTTTAAGTTTCACAGGACTAGCTGACTTCCATATGAAAGTAAACCCTTGACATAGAGGGCCACCGCCATTAAGGAGAGAATAGATAGACTTAACAGTAAAGGGACCAGATATATGATGAGGCTACCAAACCTCATCTTTTCCACTATTAATGCAGAGATTGAAAGCTAAAAGGAAATGAGTTAAACCAGAAATCTCATCCCTCTTTTGCATAGAAGTAGGCTTTTTGAACATAGGGTGCCATCTCCATTGGCCATTACGAAAGAGGCCTTGAGATCTAACATTAACATTGGTAGAGAAGGATAGATTGTATGTTAGAGGAAACAGAGACGCCAAAGAATTATGTCCTGACCACCTGTTTTCCCAAAATTTTATGCAAGAACTATCACCTAATTTCTATTGAACTAAACTCTTCAAAGTTAGACCGCTAGAAAAAATATCTCGCCAAAATTTAGAGGCGGATTGTTGAGAATCATTAATGGTAATAATCTCCATAGATCATGCTTTGTTATCTAAAAGATATAATGTACAATAGGATTATGGATGATTATAGATCATGTACAACACTTGTACTAACCAATCAACAGTCGTAAGCTAATTATAGATCTTATCTTATCATATCACTTTGCGTACCTTATCTCTTTTAAAGGAAACATATATTACACTTATTATTAACTGTAGCTTAACTTTCTTTCCACGTACGATACTTTACTTCTTTAACTTTATTAATGGCCAATCCTTCATCTAGTTTCTAAAATCCTTAGGTACATAGACTAAGCACTAACGTTAAACAATTCTTTAACATACTTTTGACTTAATTAGATAGATCATCATTGTATTTTTCTTTCAATTGGACGGTCATACTTATATTTTAATTGCTTGAATAACCATTGATGTAATTAAATATAAATTGGGTTGCCAACCACTTCTAAGGCTTTATTTTCTAAAATTTAAATTGCATATTTTCATTCATTACTAAGTAATATAACATACTTAATAGTCACAATTTAATATTTTCAAAAATATCAAGCCTATACAAGTTCCTGATATATCATATATTTTCTTTTTTTATAAGTGTTCAAGATATTACGCATAGGGATAAATATTAATGTCAAATAGTAAAGACTTTTGTATATCATGTCACTAAAATTCACTTTGTTTATTAACAAAAATCATTAAAATAATTAACAATCCAATTAATATTAAATTATATAACTAGTTGTCTAAGCAATTAAAATAAAGATCCGAATGTTCAATTAAATAATAAGTACAATGACCAGGGATCTAATTAACCCACCTACTTTAACATGAGGTCATTAAGTTAATGAGTTTCATTCCATTTGTGGAAGTTAATTATGCTTTACAGGTGGCAGTACACCTACCAAAGTTCACTAATGATCGGGTTTTCGTAATTATTTAATCGCTTAATTAAAATTGATTTATAGATTTGGAGGGTCTAACAATAGGAAGGTTCCAGCACCAATCCGTAGTCTTCATCTTTCAAAGTTCAAACCTTCTTTAAAGTGCATTTCTCATTGCCAACTCTAAAGTGATGGAAAATATATTTTGACGGCAGGTTTAGAAATAGAGTTGAAGGATGCTAGTGAAACGCTTCATCTTTTCGTAAAAAAAAGAACGCGATAAGAAACAAAGGAAAAGTAAAAGTTTCCTCATAACTTGTAGGAGTCATAATATATGGAAGAACGAGTAGCATTTGGCCACTGACATGTTTCGCACATGAAAATTGTTAAATTTGAGTAGACACTAGTACAAAGATACCCAGCCCCAACGGGTGGTGGGAACCGTTGGGGCAAACTTTATCAGCCCCAACGGTTCCCACCGTTGGGGATTCTATTTTCACAATGGAGGGAATTTTCCCTCCCTACAAAAAAAAAGAAAAGAAAAAAAATCACAAAATCCCCAGCAGCTAGGATCTGTCTTTTTCGCGTTCCCCCTCTCGTCAAAAGAAAACCCCAAAATAGAGCGCCGCTCCTATTTTCCGCCACCGCCACTCGGAGATCGCCGGCCCTGCTTTCTCCCATCTCGTCAAAAAAACACAAAATCACCGCCGCCGCTGCTTTCTCCCCTCAAAAACCGCTCGGAGATCGCTGGTTTTTCGCTGCTGCTCTCCCCTCTTGAAGACCGCTTGGAGATCGCCGCCGCCGCGACCACTATTTTCCGCCGTGATTCCTCAGGTCAGATTTTTACCCTAGATTTGATCAATTCGTAATAGAACACTGTTTAATTTAATTCTAAATTTATGTCTGAAAAT
>JBAKGM010000081.1:21583314-21605113 GCA_037177215.1 Asparagus racemosus | reverse complement strand
GTAAGTGTATACTTTAAGTATATACGTGTATACCATATAAGATATAAGTATAAATATATAAACTTAATACCTATATTATATAGTTATAAATAAATAAATAAATAAATAAATAAATATATATATATATATATATATATATAAGTTATAAGTATATACTTCATAATTATATACTTAATGTATACTTACATATATTTATAGTATATATATAAGTATATACATATACGTGAATATGTGATACTTGTATATATAATATATAGTTATATACTTATATGTAAGTATATACTTATATGTAAGTATGTACTTATAATACTTATAAGTTAAATCTTTTTTTGCAAAAGTTCTTACTAGTTTTTTACAAATATTTACAACAATTGAAAAGTTTTAATCCAAAAATTTACAAAAATCTAATTTATATTGATTTTTTGTTTAATAAAACACAAATTTTAATCCAAATTTTTTAAAAAAATAATTTAAAAAACCAGGCTGGCCTGGTACACAACCCGTATCTGACCCGGTAGCTCCGGGCAGGCCTTTGAACCCGGCCCAAACCCGGAGTTTTAGGTCAGGCCAGCCCAACCCATTTGGACACCCCTAATCATAACCACTTACTAAACAAATCAACAGTTATGATAGTAGTAACCCCTCCACTAAGTTTTGGTAAATAATTGCACTCATAAAAGTTACTGCACTCATTCACTAAACAATCAACATTGGTCTATTGGTTAAAGGATTTAGGGTCCTTTTAAGTTTTAACCAACGCCCCTAGGACATTAATTAAGAATCATTTAATTATCTTGAAACTAGTGTAATTAATTATATTGATGTTTTACTTGTATTTTAATTGATTGTTTTAGTTTGTACTATTTCTCTTGGTTAATGCTCTTATCAGTTTTTAGAAAATACCAAATATAATATTTAGAATAGAATTGGTATTTTAAAATATGTACTTGAGCCAATAACACCCAGTAACCCACGAAACCGGAAAAACAAAATCTAATGTACTTAACAAAAGAAAAAAAACAAGGCCCTAAAACAAGTATGTTAAAATAGAACTTCGTAATATCCCCAAATTAATATGTATGTGAGCCAACAATACCCATTAAGTCATGGAACCAGAAAATAAACTCTAATCTATCTACCAAAAAGGGCCATAAAAACATATTTTGAAATAGAACTTGAAAATAGAATTTTGATCCCCTTCACCACCACAAACTAGTGGAGGAGACACTACTTTTATCACAGCCATTGATTTGTTTAGTGAGTAGCTATGATTTATCTTTAAGTGTAAAATTAGTTATGTGTGCGATTCATGGATGAGGTAGTGTGAGTGCTATATTTAGAATGAATCACACCGCCCAATAAACAAATCAACGGTTACGGTAAAAAAATAGTGGTCCCTCCACTACTTTTTTGTATTAGAGAGGATCCAAATCACTTGCAGATATCCTCCAATTTTAAAAAATAACATCTGACATATAATATCCTGTTTTATTCTCTGAAGGACATATTTTTCCACCGCATACCAAAAAGAAGTGTTAATTAATTAGTTTTGTCGGTCCCAATGTTACAAACATTCCATAAATGACAATTACAGAGCATTTCCTTGTCATCCACACGTTTTTAGGTGGCAGGTATGCAAATATTGATGATAAGACTAGTGCCCTAGAAACACTAGTTAACAAAGGCCTTTAAAACTATAACGGAAAGGACTCACGCAGATCATAAATCACACATCAGACATCCAGTAAAAAAAACTCTGCATAGCAAAGTGGAAGGACAAAAGAAGAATATTATGATAAGGGAAACAAATGTAACTTTGATTATTCAGAATTCTAGATTAGTCTGTTTTGTTTCCTAACCTTTTTTACTTAGTTCCTCCTATAGTATTTCTCCATCTTCTCCCTCACTCTCTTTATGCATATTTTACATCTATTTCCTCTAATTCATTAATTCTTGGGCATTTTGTCCCAGTTACTGAAGAAAAACATTGGTTATTGAGAAACTTGTAGATCAGAACTCACAACATATGATGCAAAGGAGAATCATTTCTAGCTAAATTCAATTAAAAAAGCATTCCCGTTAGAATAATGAATTATACGTCTTTTAAAAGGAACATTATGAGGACACCAATTTCTAAGATCTTAGCTTTTCCTCTCTAATTGTGTAAGAAGATATATTCATGAAGAACATTTAGCCACACAATTTAATTTTCACTCTGAAGTAAACAAAAATTATTGAGCAAGTCAACAATTCATGAGTACCAAACACCTGAAAATGCACCAAAATGTTTTCTGAAGGACCATCTGATGCAACATTCTAGGAACTGATATCTGTATTTTATTTCAGTAAGAACAGTTGCTAATTTTAAAGTCACTTCAGAAAAAGATGTACCTTGCAGAGAGAGGTGAAAAGAAATTTGGTGCTCTCTCATTTGATGCAATGAACAAAGTTCGACCAGGTGGAATCCATTTTGCAATTCTCCGTTGAATAAACTCAGGTCTTGTATCTCTGTCCAGATGGGGATGAAGCGTCCTGTCAACACCATGTCTATCTTTCCTCATCTTTATCTTATCCCCACGGCGTACATGAATAGCATCATAATCACCAAGAAGTGCCTTTATCTGTTCAAATAGTTTTAATGCCCATAAATCAGAGACCAAAATATCACTTGAAATTCTTATCCTCTACTACATATAATGGTAATCTCAATAGGGTGGATCTCACAATCCCCTCATTAATGCAAGTTGTACTCTTTTTATAGATAAGTAACTCTTAATTGTTCATCTAGAACTGTTTAGCTAGAATTTTTCCAAATATTTTAGAGTATTCCAAGTAAATTCCTTTCTAGAAGGTGTAGAAAATAAACATATCTTCATGATTTATCTAAAAGCTCTATAAAGATATTAATGGCATTCCAACTAACAAAAAAAGTACTCCTTACTAGCAGGTGGTAATGCTAAAATTTTGTTGAAACTATACTGAGCTAGCGAGAAGTATTAGGGGAAAATAATAATTTATACTATGCCGTTGTGTACAGTAATGAAATGCAGACAAAAGATCTTACTTTCTACATTCCTACTTGATCTCTATGCATAACTCAAGCTTTGCTCACATTTCACATGCCCAAAACATATAAAATGATAAGAAGCTCAAACAAAAATCTTATAGAAAATAGATAAAGTAGAGTATACAAAAAATGCAGCGGGAACCAACTTCGGGGGAAAAAATGCTTAAAAGCTGAAAGATACTATTGAGTATACGTGCTTTTGGACAATTTGTTGAGAGTCTATACCTTATCAGCTACATCCCTTAGCTGTTTGGCTGCCATTGAAGGGAGGAATGAATATGGCAGTGCAATTGAACTGCGGTTATTTCGATCCTTGCACTCCATAAACCTGGACGGTTACCTAGCAAAATTGTTCACTTTCATCCATAAAAGCATTATAAATAGATAAGATCACTTGCCCATTTCAAAAAGTGCATGCAACAAACAGTTAAATTTAAAATATAGTTTACCAGGAGAGAGGACTTGCAGTGCGGTTTATTAGTAAGACATTACTGCCTTTCAGGTCAACTCTGCTGATACCCTCCACATGTGCTATCCCCATCTTTCCTAACTTCATACTTGTTGATAGTACTCGATACCATGTCTTTGAATTGTCCAATATTACTGGTATAGTTTCAGAAATGAGATCCATATCATACAAAGAATCCATTGTACAAGAACTTGCAGCCCATCTGCACAGAATGTTTGTCGGCTAAAGTCTAAATAAAACAGGATGTGGAAAGTGTTGATTAAAACTTATTACTTATAGGGGGAAAAAACAAGGATCATAATTCTCAGCTATATAAGTTTAGATATGAGAAAACCATTTGTTTACATATTGAATAAATAACCTTTGCCTAAATCCACATGCAAGTTATTCATGAAGTTCAATGAGCAGACAAAGAAATGTTGAGATTGAGGTTTTTATGCCAGAAACGTTGGAAAGAAGGTTGATTTTCTGCCCAAAAGCTGCAGATATTTGGAGCTTTATGCTAGAAATGTTCATAAGAAGGTTGCCCCAGTTAGATATTATTGGTATTTAGGTTTAGGAGATATTATTGATCTTTAGGTTTAGGAGATATTATTGAGATATTGTGATATATGATTAGATATATATGATTAGATATGATTTTATCTCATACCTATTTTGTAATAACCTCCTAACTTCTATTTAAGAGAGGTTAGGGTTAGATGAATAAAAAACTTTGCCTTTTTTATTTCTCTACATCGTATCAAAGCCTACTCAATCCTAGCAACTTCTATCATCTTTTTAGATCTCGAGGCCGTCGAGGGGGTTTTGCATAGCCTTCGTGCTCCCCTCGGCGGCTACGACAACATCCTTGATGGCATCGACAGCTTTAACAACTACTTCAGCATCATTGTTCTCTAGATCTTATCAAACACCCTCCACAAAATAACCTAAATAAAAAAACAACTTGGTGTCTACTGTTCACGTGATGAACAGTATCGAGGTACTGTTTCAGTATCTGATTTACTGTTCACTCTTAGGCATCTTTGGTAATTATATGCGACAACAGCACTTCTCTTTCGATGAGTTTCTACTGACTGACCCATCTAGGATTTTTACTGGCTGACCTGCCTAGGGTTTCTTCTGGATGACCTGTCTGGAGTTTATTCTACTGGTTTACCCACCTAGGGTTTCTTCTGGCTGACCTGCCTAGGTTTTCTTTTACTGGTTTACCCGCCTATAGATTCTACTAGCGTACCCCCTAGGGTTTCTACTGATTTACCTATTTCGGGTTTCTTCTGGCTAATCCGCCTAGGATTTCTACTGGCTGACCTGCTTAGGGTTTCTTTCTACTAACTAACCCGTCTAGGATTTCTATTAGCTGTTACTATAATTTTCTGATTGCTGATGTCTTCAAGTATTCCAAACAAAGATGACATTGTCAAAGCTCTTGCAACTGGCTATGTTAATTCAGTTTGTAACATGTTGGACATATATAGTAATATATGCTCCAGTTTAAGGGTGAGTGTTAGATATTACTGATATTTAGGTTTAAGAGATATAATTGAGATATTGTGAGATGTGATTAGATATGATTTTATCTCATCCCTATTTTGTAATATCCTCCTAACCTCTATTTAAGAGAGGTTAGGGTTAGATAAATAAATAACAGTGTCTTCTTTATTTCTCTACAGCCCCTCTACCAATAAACTGTAATCCTATCAACTATTGTCCTTGACCTGAATTTCTATAACATCAAAATTCAAATTATAGCAAAGTGGTGTGATGGGTGACATAACATATAGACATTATATGACAGCCAACTGCAAAATGAAGATGACAAGAGAAGACAAGAGAAAGCAGAGACGAAAATAAAGAAAGGATATAGAAAAGATGAAAGAGAGAATGTCAACTTAAATGCCCAACTCACCTTAGACTCTCTGTGAACCTTGAAAACCTTGGAGTTACGTACCATTATGTGCATCAGTGCGTTTGATGCACAATCAGACTTATAGTGAGGATCATTACATATCCAGTACATCTTTTGTCATATTAATTGAATATTAGAATGGTTCAATTATTGAACATGTCTAGACTGGACATACTAATGCTTATAAATATAATATAAACAACCCACAGAAACCTTAATTGCCAGATCATGTACTTAACTAGATTATATGGAAGACATGATCTCGTGTTGTGTTTCTTAAATTGATAATTTAACATTTGAAGCATAAGATAAACACAAAGAGACAAATGGAATCAGATTCCAAAGACTGGTGACTATTTTAATATAAGGATTTCTAAATCATCCTTACAGCTCCAAATCATCCAAGTTAGCCATACAACACAAGTACACACAAATTTAACTTATGGGTAATAAATTTGATCAGATAATAATGGAACTATCTTTAAACTGAAAAATACCAACTATAATATTAACCAAAACAATGGAAAGTTTGATTTTTTGCAAATTATGCATCAGAACATAAGAACACACCTTTCTTCTGAACTTGCATTGCTCAAGTGGTGAAGAATCCCCTTTTTATTGTGTATTGGGTTGATACACATTCTTGATGGCATCACGAAGACTCTGCGAGTGGCAGAAACAAACATCATTACATATGCAAATATTAAAATGAAAACTAAGGAACCATATGCTAAATTTCCAAAGAAAATAAGCATGGGCTGCAAAACCAATCTAATCATTTCAATAAATGAAACTGCAGCTATAAGAAGCATTAATAAGGATTCATAAGCCCATATCGTACAAAACCAGAGGCTTGGTTAGACAATGAAGAAAACTTTCTAAGTATAAGGAGAAATAATATGCATGCATCAAATGTTTATAACTCTGAAAATTCATCTTAGCTGATCATACTTTATAACAAAATCTTCTCCATTAGGAAATTCATCAAATTACATGCATATTTCAAACTTCATTATTGACCTTAACTACTTAACCTTCACAAGGAATAGTTAATACTGTCCTCCCATTTTGTTCTCGACACAAGCCACCTTTAAATTTCTTAAGATGCACATGAATTTGTACCCTAACTTTAAGTGTGTTGGCGCTCATCCATCTTAACATTTTCATGTCAACTACGTTGTATTGGGTAAAAACATGTGAGTCATCTCGGCACTCTTACAAATGGCATCTGACTCAATCCCATCTTGCCAATTGCAAGTTAGAGGCCCAGACGGTGATGTCAGCATTGCAGCGTTCACCTTGGACTAGTGCAAAGTCAGCCCGCATGAGATCTGGAATTTCAGAATCATGGGGGTACATTAGGGTGACTACATGAAGAGTCAATTGTGGTTTATACTAGCTTTGGATTTTCTACTTTTAATCGCTAGTGTCTAGATATGCGTTCTTTTAGGGTTTCATTTAGCAATCACGCATCACAAAATGAGAAGTCAATCTTGGATTTATAAGGGATTTGAGTTCCCGCCATAAAAAACTAGTCGCCATAAAAAACTAGTCGTTTAAGGGGTGAGTTCTCCTAGGTCCCTTACAACTGATGCAGGAGCCAACCGCACCGTCTCAGTTGCAAGCAAGTTGAGCGATGCCTACAATACAGTATTCGCTCAGGACTAGTCTAGTGCAAAGTCAAAGGAGGCGAAGACAGAGTGTTTGACCTCGAGTAAATTAGTGCAAAGCCAGTCTGCGTGGGCGGCAGGACTGTAGACGTGGTAATATGTTTTAGGGTCCATTTAGTTAGTCCCACAGTGATCTTACGAGGGATATTGGTTTCCGTTCTTGGTGAGTTCTCCTAGATCCCTTACAGTTCTCAGATGTCTCTTTCAAAAAAGAAAGAAAGAAAGAAAAAGACAATAATACAATTAAAAAAAACTTATTTTGACTACGGAGCTCACAACTTTGTGCTGGCTATATCAAGATCAAGATCAAAACCAAAAAAAAAAACGTACCTTTTAAGAACCAAAGCCTCCTCGAGAGCGCACCTCAAGCTCGACTCCTGGTGCCCTAACCCCTCGCAAGAATCGCAATGCTTCCCTGGACAATCGATCCTGTTCCCCCAATACAAGTACCTCTTCTCCTTCCACTTCAACAACTCCTCCTCCGTCTTCTTCACCTCCGTCGCCTCGTATCTTCCATCGCCGTCGCTCGAATCTCCGGCGCCGGAGAACTTGGCGGCGGGGATCGACGACGAGGAGGAGAAGAGGACGAGCAGGAGGACGAGGGAGATGGTGGAGATCGATAAGAGCAGGGACCGGGATTTGGGGGTGGAGCCGTGTTTGGTTCTAGGGTTAGGGTTTTTGAAGATCGGCATTTGGGAATTTGAAATTGAGAGGAGATGGGGGGTTTTCAACCTAAGGAAGAAGGAGATCGGATCTAGTAATTTGGAGTGAGCTCTACTCTGTAATTAATGAGAGTGGGGGCAAGAGAATGGGAAAAGATTCCATTTTTTAATTTCGCAGTGATCCGGTGAACTTGAGATTGGTGTAAAGACGAGTATTCGTAGTCAACGAAAATAATATACAAAGGCTAAATTGCACTTAGATGCTCCGCTGTTTCAACGAAAATAATATACAAAGGCTAAATTGCACTTAGAGCCCTATTGTTTCGCCAATATTACACTCTAATACCTTCTATTTTAAAATTGTGCTCTTAAATGTTAAGTATTTTTAGCGTTACATTTATATATACAGCATTAACTTGCACTTAGAGGCCCTATTGTTTCGCCAATATTCCACTTTAATGCCTTCTAATTTAAAATTGTGCGCTTAAATGCCTTTAAGTATTTTTAGTGTTGCAGATAAATGCTTCAAAGTTAAAATTAAAACCTACGACATTAACTTTTCTCTACGTATCCAAGGATATCACATAGCAAAGGATATTAAAGTGTAGTTTTTAGAAACTTTAGGGTATTTAAGTGAGGTCATTTACAAACTGAGCGTACTTATATGCACCATTAAGTAAACAAGAGGGTGCTAACGTAAAACATTAGGTAAACAAGAGGGCACCAGCATGGAACATTTTAACTTTGGGGCATTTATTTGCAATACGTAAATACTCTGGGGCGTTTAAGTGCCAGTTTTAAAATAGAGGGTATTAAAGTGCAAGGTTGCTGAAACTATAGAGCATTTAAGTGTAATTTAGCCCAGTATACAAATATGTATATAATGGATTATTTGCACTTAAATATCTTGAAGTTTACGGCATTTTTAACTTCGATACCCCCAAAGTTTTAGTTTGCTCAAAATAATACCTTGAAGTTTAACAAAATTTAACTTTGATATAACTTAAATGTTAATTTTTTGTTAGAATTTGGGGTATTAAAGTTTTTTTATAATAATTTTGGAGTATTTTTTGGACAAATTAAAACTTTTGATATCAAAGTTAAAAATGAGGCGACCTTTGGGTTTATTAGAACCATCCTTATAAGAGTAGGGTGATCTACACCATAAATAGAAGAGTTATAGTTTCCAAACTAACCCTCTAACTAGTCATGAATGGTATAGATCATCCCTTTTTTATAGCGTGTTCTGATAGAATCCTTACTCTAATTAAACCCAGGGTAATTCATCACTTTAAGATTAGGGAAAATTTTCATATAATCCCCATCTATACTTTGAGTAGCGTGTCACACTTATTAGGACTTAGCCTATGCAGCAAAGAGGATTTACATTGCATTTTGGATTTAGTCAAAGAAATATTATAAATATTACTATTTCAAAAGAATTACGTAAAACAACATTACAAAAAATATTTATCCGTCCAATGATTTCAGATTTTGGGCCCTAATATAAAAATAAGACAAAAGGTAGGGTCTAATCTGAGAAATATCCAATGTATTTTACTTCAAAAACATTTACATGTAAAGGGAACAGCGCAAAAAAATACTATCCCTCCAATAATTTCAGATCACATCACAAATAATAGAAGACAACCAACCAATGCCAACAGCTCACTAACAATGCCAACTTCAGAACTTTTTCACATGAAAAAATCTCAAGTACCCCAACCCAAGCAAGCCAGCAGAGTCTGATGATTCTCACTCTGTTTATACTTCGCTAATGTTCTAATCATGTCAGGCTCCTTCATCATCAACTTTTTTTCACTAGAAACTACATTTTCACTCTTACCCTTCCCCTTTGCTACCCTCTTAATATAATCATATATCCTCATGCTTTTCCTAGCCTTTCTCCACCCATCATTTTTCCCTCCTTTGAAGTAATTCAAAATCTTACTCCTCTTCTTAACCATCGAACTCTTCGTGTCGCCGTTATCCCGCATTTGATCCACATCTAACAACATATGTTCACAAGATTTCGCCCTTCGATGATTCCTCGATACTTGGCACCATGAAGCATTCTCCGTTATAACTGTCTTCATTGCTATTGCGAAAGGATCAAATTCAGGGGATGTTTTCCTTGGTGATCTCTTATCGTTGAAGCTCTTTGTGCTCCTAAGGCTCTTCCTTATGCTCTTGATGTATTGGAGCCTAGGTGGGAGTTTTAGGGGCGACGGTGTTGATAATGGCTCGCTTGGATTAAGCTTTCCATTGAGAAAAAGATCATCGGCGGTGGCTAGAGAAATTGGCGCGCAATTGAAGCTTATGGATTGACCGGTAAACTTGAATTCATGGCCTTCGACGTCTGAATTGGATTCTGAGGTGCCTAATTCCCTGAGTCTCGATTCGCAAGATACGACGAAAGAGGATAACCCTTGCGTGTTGGGAGTTGATGGAGTGCTATAGAAATAGTAAGGGAATGAGCTGTGTATGTGTCTTATGGGACTATTAGGTGCACTTCTTTGTGTTAGTTTTGAAGGGGTAGAGGTTGGAATTTGGAGGGTTTTCATTGTAGAAGATGGTAGGTAATCATAGAGTGGATTTAGGCGTATATTTATATTTGGATGTTTTATATATAGATAGCTTTGGATGCATATGTTTATGACATAATAGTTTATGTTATCTTTTTATGATGATTTAAGGACTGATATTTTGTCATTGTGCTTTTATTGACTGTGAAAGCTGCCAGAGAATTGAAACCCTTATTATGGTTGCCAGAGTAGACTTTGTCCTTAATTTTGTCAGTTCTTATGTGATAGGTGACAATGGATATTCCAGAGAGAAAAAAAAAATATGGAACCGATTTCAGGAAAATGCTTAGCAATAGTCTAAGCATTGAAATAAGTGGATTTATGGCAGAGATTTTATACACTCTATGTTAATATGGATAATAAAATGGTGATTTTTTGACTAGGGTGCGAGCTATTCGTTTTATTCGATTCGAGATAAGATTCTCATTGTAAATATGACAGATACAATGATTTTATCATGCGCATATGCCTATCTACATATCTCAAGTCCACAATGCCTGAAAATAATAACCAAAAGCTCCCAAAAGAACTCAAGTATTGCAGTAGCTTGATGATCATCTTCATCTTCTTTTGACACTACCTTCATTAGTTTTACCTTCAACTTGAACTAAAACAAAGATCTTGTCACTAGAAGTACTTCTGGCTAAACTTTTGTTGTCGAATGAGAAGAAATTCCTCGAAGTAGCTTTATGAATCCCACGAAGCTCAATTTGCCGTCAGTATAGTTAATCCAATCTTGGAATACAGTGTGAATTGGCTCTGATGGACTAAGCCCAAGTTCCTGGTGCAATCAAAATAGTCTGGTGACAAATTTAGGAGCATAGTTTCTTAGGGAGAAATGGAAAAAAAACATTCGTCAATTTTTATAACCCAAATAAAAAGTTACTTGCACATAGTACACAGATGACTAAGTATCGTTGTTTTGAACTTACTACCGCTGTTGTTTCATTTTGGCAGATAGACCCTCAAGGTTAAATTTTTTTAAACTCTTTTACTCTGTCTGGAATTTGGCAGATATTGCCCCTGGGTGAAACTGGTTAGCCTTTCTGATGGTAAAAGAGTTAAAAAATTTCACCCAAGGAGTTTATCTGCCAAAATGAAACTGCAAGGGTAGTAAGGGTTCTATGTGCAACTAACCCAAAACTAAATCAAGCCCGAGAACTCGAGCAAACTACCAGAGTTTTGTAAGGGGTTTGTTTATCTCCAGTCTACAGGTTACATATTGAGCTGCATATAACTCACAAGACTAAAATTGAACTTTTAACAGGTTGTGTTTGTGGAGGAAAAGTATGAACAGGAACTATGTTGATAAGGCATTTGTGATATTGAAGACCTATATATGTTATACTTTGAACATAAGTTTTACGATATCATTTCAAAAAGTGAACCGTACCGATGCAAGTTCTTGTATCATAATTGGCCTGTTTCCACCCTTGTTGAAGAATCCATAAGCACACCGAGATCTCTGCTCCCAAGAATCGAGCCCTTCAAGCTGATGCACATTTATGGCAGCCGCCACAAATTCTTCAAAATCAAACTTCTTATACTGAAGAGAACTTACCTGTAATATCAGAAACAGTAAATACATATCTCATAATTTCTAAATATTAGAAGGTATTGCGTGGGTGATACCAAATCTACAAACTCAATAACTCTACAGTCCTCCATCGCTTTGGTTGTGTTCTTCATAAAAGCCTGCAGATCCCATGGCATATTATTAAAGTTTGAGAAAAGTATTCTAAGATTTTTAGAAGGAAAAAAGAAACTAACGTTCTTGAAATTTTGGAGGGAAATAGAACCACTCTTGCATGGGCCTAATAATGCAAATTGTTGACGAAGATACAGGAGCTCGTCCACTGTTAAGGTCTTGGCAAGGGACTAAACAAATAATGAAAGTAAGAAACAAAATGATGAAAATAAAACTTTTTTTAAAAAAAATGATAGAATGTACCCTCAACGCGGATTTTCTTAAAGATGAAGAGCATATGTAGGATCGAACAAGCCTGTAAATTGCAATATCTAAAACAATCTTCACATCTTGACAATCTCGAAACCAAGGATGACCTAACATTAGGACTCAGAATCAAACTTTAGCATATGAAAATTTGTGACTAGTTTATCTATAGGGTTAATTGCGGATATACCCTGTTACTATCGCTGTAGTTCTATTGTTGATGCAGATAGACACCCTGAAAAGGGTCAAAAGGAAATTCACTCAGAGGGTCTATCTGCAACTATAGAACTACAGGGATAGTAAGTTCAATTTGGCGATAGTACGAGGGCTCCATTGGCAATTAACCCTTAATTATATAACGAAGCTACTTACATAAGGCTTGTGAAGCAGTTAATCTCTTCCGATAATCTTTATTAAGCAATTTCTTGATGAAATCTATAGCTTCAGGTGATAGAGAAGGCCAAGGATCTTCTTCGAAACTAGGCTTCGCTTTTAAAACAGCTCGAAATATTCCAGATTCAGTACGGGACCAGAAAGGGCGGCTTCCACAGAGAAGAATGTATGCTATCACGCCGATACTCCATATATCTGCTTCAGTGCCGTAGGATCTATGAAGAACTTCAGGAGCAACATAGTATGCACTTCCAACAATATCATTTAGCCTTTCATCTGTTTTGTAAATGATTAGACAATGAGACAATTATAAATGAAATAAATCTTGGATGGTTAATTTCATGAATTACAGATTCCTTTATTGCACCACAAAAAAAGAAAAAAACATGACAGATGACCATGTTGATTTGAAGTTTCATGTGACCAACCTGGATTCACAAAATCTGACAGGCCAAAGTCTATAGTCTTTATGACAGACTTCTCATCCTTTGAAACAAATAGAAAATTCTGAGGAAGAAAAAAAGAGATAATCAGGAGTAATTAAAGTAATGGTAAATTTTACAAAAACCCCTAGATTTTGGCCCATTTTAAGATAGCCCCCTAAGTTTTAAAAATGTCACTTAACCCCCTAGTTTTTGGGTTTTCACAAAATTCCCATAAATTTTGAACTTTTTCCAACATACCCTCCAAACCCGTAACCTCCATGTTTTTGGGTTTAAGTTAATTTCACGAAATCCCCATTTTTTGTTTCTTTCTACTTCTTTTTTTTTTCTTTCCGTTGGATGGTGGGGATGTCGAAAGAAGTCTATAATTTATGGGGGTTTTGTGAAAACCCCAAATTTTAGGGGTATTCTGTCAAATTCCCCCTCAAAGTAATGACTGTACGTGAATACACAGTTCAGATATGACATTGACCTCTGGCTTGAGATCTCGGTGCACAACACCTTGAAGATGGAAGAATGCAACAGCACTTAGAATCTGAACCATGATAAATTTAGCATCTTGTTCTGAATATTTTCCACCCCTAAAATTGAAAAGAATTATACAATTTCACTGTAGAGTGCTCTCATCAAAACAATATATACATGCTATGTAAACAAACATGATAACATAAACATAAATGAATATTTAGTTTACTTACCTGGAAAGAATCCTTTCTAACAGTTCCCCTCCTCTGCATAACCTGAACAGATATAAAAGAAGAGATAATGAATGGATAAGTATTGATTAAAGCATATTAGTAAGGATACTAAGAAATTTAGCCTTACTCCATCACTATGTAAACGTTGTCGTCGTCTTCATAAGCATCGTAAAATTGCACAAGGTTCTTGTGTCTAGTGAGAGAGCTCAATATTTTCACTTCTCTCGCCACATCCTCAATTGCAATGGTTGTTGTCAACTGCAAAAAAAATATTATATGTATGAAATTAGACAACAATTACATGAAACTATATCATTATCCTTTAATTAGCTAACATGTTCAAGGATAATCAAACATATGTACTTGTGTTCTTCACTGGAGTCAGGTACACTGTATAACACTGCTATCAATTCTTTTAGCACTCTTATAGATTCTTCATATGAAGAAAATGGATAATTTTTATGAAAGAATCCCCCAAACCTTGTAAGACATGAAGCCAAAGAAAACTTTCTTATCTACTAGAACTAATTTGTTTATTATGTTAATCGAGATTCGTAGAATTTCACAACATGAGTGAATTCTCAAGAGTATTCATAAAGGCATCAAAGAAAAGAATAAACACATTTCCGAATATTCATAGGGAAAATCATGCATAAATGCTTCATATAGAAGAAACTCAAGTTTTCAATCATGCATAGATGTCATAGAACATAGCAATGTTGATTGTGTTGCCTATCAAACATCAATTCAATTGTCCCAAAATCTTCCTCTCTTTTTCTTTTCTATGTAAGAACATTGTAGGTCAAATTAAGGCATGCATTATGGATAAATCAACAATTAATTCAAATTCTTCAAATACAAATGAATAAATGATCATAACCTTTCCTTTAGGGATAACCTTAACAGCCACCTCCTGCCCCTTCAACTCTCCCTTCTTCACCATTGCAGAGCAAGTATACCCGAAATGCCCTCGACCCACGACATCTCCAAGCTCATACTTTGTGAAAAAGTCCTTCAAAAACCCAAAATTCTTACTCAACAGCAAGTCATCCTCAGGAATTGTATCCTCATTAGGCTTCAATGAAGCATGCCTTCTAGCAAGAAATGCCTTAATGTGCTTCGCAGGCGATGGGGGAGGAAATGGCCTTTTAAATATCCTCAAAGGGGTAGATGGTGAGTTCTTATACGAGCTTCGAAATGGGCTAGAAATGTAAAATGGGAGTTTTTGCGGTTTTGGGGTTTCGGCATTTTGTGTGGATCTCTCATAGTAGGGAACTACGGAGTTCTCTTCTTGAATTGGGGTGTTGTTGATTTCTTTGCCATGGCAGAGCCCCATTGAAGAGAGCAAGAGTGAGTGCTAAGCAATCGGCTTGTCATATTTGTATCAAGAAAAGAAAGTGACGTAGTACTCTATGATAGCTAGAAAAGAGTGAAAAATGAGTAGGAGAAAGCTAGCTTTTTAGTATAAAGTATGAGAAAGAAGAGATTCTTGCTAAAATGATCATGATAATGCTGAACAGTTGGAGGTAGAGGAGAAGAAACAAGAGAGTAGGAAAGAAAAGAGAAGACTTTAGCTGCTAAAGTTTTTTGCCAAGAGTGTTGTTAGTGGCATTTGTACTTTTTATCCTTTGAGAGAGAGAACCTGATTCTTACGTGGGGGAGATTGAAATGAATCTGATTCTTTTACGTTGGATTGCAGATGACCATGAACAGTGATGGAACATATTAGTCTACCTAGACACAAATTAATTCTAAAAAAAAGTATTTGTTTCATGAGTACTAGTGTATTTTAATCATTTTTTAAGTGCATATTTCGTCATATACCCATCGGCCTGACATGTTCCTTATGCAATAATGGTCTGGAGTCTAATGATCACATCTTTCTTGATTGTTAATGATCACATCTTTCTTGATTGTTGTTACACTCTTACGTTTTTTGAGCTCCTATCCTTACTTATTATTGCTTCAATCCACTTCCATGCTTGACTACAACACTTTGAAACATCTTCTATCAAAATAAACCATCACCAATAAGATTACACTGTTCTTGCATGCTACTTCTACATTTAGAATGAACCAAACAATGAAGTGTTTCAAAATAAACTGAGAGATGTAGACACACTTCGTCATCTAATTGTACGATTAGTAACAGCACGATTCGACACATAGTAGAGGGTCGAATCAAAGTGATGCAACATCCTAGTTCAATTTGTGTTAACCTGTTAAATTTTTCCCCTTCTTCTAACCCTTCATTTTAACTTCTCATATTGTACTTCTCCCCCTTCTCTTCATTTTTCTTTATGTATATTTTGCATCTATTTTCTAAATTAATAAATTCTCTAGGCACTTTGCTGCGATTACTCAAATACTAATAATAATAATAATAATGTGAGGTTAAATACCATCTCATGATTTTTTGTTGGATGTATCCACACCCAAACTAAATAGATATGAGATACTATTAACTCTTCACCATCCATGAATTAATGAGATCTTCTCTACTCCAACTAGACAATACGAAAACCACCTCCTCAATCATAGATGTCTTATTTTAAGAGCCTATATGATTTATTTTGAGTAAAAGAGTGAGAATAAGTGCATTCACGATGTATGGTGAAAGCTATATTTGGAGTGAATCATAACCATTAAAAAAAACGGCTGCTTCTTCAATCATATTTGTCTACCATTTAAAGTACATATTATGATTTGTTTTGAACAAAAAGTGACAAATTACCGCAATTCTCTAGAAAGCCACATTAGTTATATTTTTAATGAAACATAATAAGAAATATTATTAAACAATTATGATTAAAAAAAGTGAGCCCTCTACTTAAAAAAAAGCAACAAAGAAGACCTAAATCCTAGTATCCACTACTTCTCCTTTGAGATAATCTTGAACAGAGTCAGAAAATGCTAAAGATCCACTGCTCCTCCCTTTAGATCATCTTGAAAAGAGTCAGAAAATTCCAAAGATGGAGCTAGTTTACGAGGCTGGTATCTGATTCTCTTTACCTTTATGAATGCCTCACTGACTTATTGTTGTGTGGCATTTGGCCCATTTCATCCACGGCATGCATCACACTCTTTGGATGTTGTTCATTTGATTAAAATGAGACCTGGGTTTGTTTTTGGGTTTTTTTAAACTGAAAACCATCTTTAAAATAGGTCAAATCCATAAAGAGCATTTTTTTGAAGTTTTTTTTATACAAAAACCACGTTACAAAGTGATTTTAATTTTCAATCAATCACTTTTTATCAAATTCTGCTCAAATAATAACCAAAATACTCAAACTATCCTTACTAATTGTATATGTATAACACGTTCCCCAACTACACGCGTAATTGATGAGGGTAGTTTGGGTAATTAAAGTATTAATTGAGCAGAATTTGACAAAAAGTAGTTAATTGAAAATTAAATTCTGTTGATGCTCGGATCACACAGTCACTAACCTTTGTTGGATTAGAGTTTAGGAGAGTGGAGTCCGCTTCTTCTCCTAATGCCTGGTGGTTGTGCACGTTAATGGTTTCTTCCACTCCGGCTGGGGAACCTATGGAAAAGGGCGGAGTTGGGATTTCCGGTAGTCCCTCCGACGATCAAGTCCGTATGGGTCTTGAAAAAAGTAGAGCTATTAGCTAAGTGGAAACTTTTAGGGTTAGGGTTCCTTACCTCGGTTACTGCTCAGTTCTCTATTTGTATGGGAGTCGGAGGGTATTTAGGTCATTCTGGCTGGCGCTGAGCTAAGGCGTGGGTCAGCCCAATTCTTACTAATGCTGACTCGATGATTTGATGGAGACATGCAGAGGCAGCTGCGCCAGACAGCCTTGACAGGTGTCGCTCAGGGATAGGCGTAGGAGTCAGCGCCATTCCCTCGTCATTAATGGGGAGGGGATTAGTTAAACCCGCAGCCAGAATGGTTCGAAGTGTCTTAATTATCGTGGGAGATGGGGTAATCAATGCACTGATCCCGCCATTAATGCGATGTCGACGCGTTGTCGGGCCTGAATTTTGCACAGCCGTCATCTAAGGACAAGGGCCTGAGTCGAGCGAGCGGGAGATGGTGCTGACCATGCAAGGGGTCGACTAACACCGCCATTCACATCGTTCATGAACATGGTCGACTAACAACATGGACGGTCGACTAACAACGTCATTCGCGTCGTCCATAAAGATGGTCGACTAACAACGCCATTCGCTTTGTCCATGAAGATGGTCGACTAACAACGCTATTCGCGTCGTCCATGAAGATGGTTGACTAACAACGCCATTCGCATCGTCCATGAAGATGGTCGACTAACACCGCCATTCGCGTCGTCTATGAAGATGGTCGACTAACACTATGGATGGTCGACTAACAACACCATTCACGCCGTCCATGAAGATGGTCGACTAACAACGCCATTCATGTCGTCCATGAAGATGGTCGGCTAAGTCGAGGGCCGGCCTCGCTGTCTGAGTCGCCCCATGAAGGCAGACGATTGGGGGGACGACAAAATTCGATTGTTATGGTCCTAAACATTTATCATTAATTACCCTTCGGGTTCTGAAGGAAATACCAACATTTATGGCAAGAAAGTGAGCTTAGGTCTCTCTAAGTTGGGGACAATGCGAATGGCGGTACTTGCCGTCCTCCATGACCCTTCGGCCGACCTGCCCTTGTGAGTCGACTCGGAAGATGAAACCAGTCGTCCCCCAAATCAACTATCCCTAGGGACGACGCGAATTGCGATACTTGCCGTCCTTCCTGACCCTTCGGCCGACCTACCCTTGTGAATCGACTCGGGAGACGAAACCAGTCGTCCCCCAAGTCAACTATCCCTAGGGTGGCAGTACTTGCCATCCTCCCTGACCCTTTGGCCAATCTACCCTTGTGAGTTGACTCGGGAGACGAAACCAGTCGTCCCCCAAGTCGACTATCCTTGGGGACGGCGCGAATGGTGGTACTTGCTGTCCTCCATGACCCTTCAGCCGACCTACCCTTACAAGTCAACTCGGGGGACGAAACCAGCCGTCCTCCAAGTCAGCTACCCTTGTGGATGACGCGAAGGGCGGTGTTAGACGGCCTCTTCGATGACACAACATTCTCCACTCGGCTGGCCCAAGCCCCCGCCTCCAGGCGACGGTTATACGGAGTTTGGACCCGACAGCATGTCGTCATCGCATTAATTGAATCTTTAGTGCCTTGATCCCCTCATCTCACACGATAATTAAGGCACATCGGAGCTCTCTAGCTGCGTACATAACTAATTCCCTCCCCATTAATGCCGAAGAAATAGTACTAACTCCTGCGCCAATCTCCACTCGACACCTGTCAAGGCTGTCCGGCTCAGCCTCCACTGTCAGCTCTAGTCCCATCACTGAGTCAACATACGTAAGCATGAGTCTGACTCACACTTCACTGTAGCACTAGCCAGAATGACCAAAGTACCATCCGACCCCCATACAAATGGTAAGCTGTTTAAAGAATAAGGTAAGCAAGCCTACCCCTGATATCCACTCCACACATTGCAGTTTCACTTCATTCCCTTCTCATACTAACTTGATCATCGAAGGGACCACTGTAGATCCCAACTGCACCCATTTTCCACAGGTACTCTCCTGGAGCAGGAGAGCCTTCCGGCACAAGCAACCACCAAGCATTTAGGAGAGGAAGAGGACCCCACTCTCCTAAACTCTAATTCCACGGAGGTTAGTGACTGTGCGATCCGAGCATCAACAGTTTGGCGCCGACCATGGGGTTATTTTCTTCTTCATGAAAGTATGACAGGGGTAGAGAATGGAAGTGAAACATTCTGTCCTGGGAACCCTCCTGCAGGTCATGTCACCCAAGAGCAACTCAAACAGGCCCCCAAACAAGAGTTCTCGCTCGGTCGCTACAGTAGTCAACTTGGCACTACAGAAGCTGCCGCCTCAACCTCCTCTCAGGGGCCTTCTCGCTCGGTCGCTACAGTAGCCGACTCGGTGCTACAGTAGCCAGCTGCCTCAACCTCCTCTCAGAGGCCTTCTCGCTCGGTTGCTACAGTAGCCGACTCGTCGCTACAGTAGTCAGCCACCTCAACCTCCTCTCAGGGGCCTTCTCGCTCGGCTGCTACAGTAGCCGACTCGCCGCTACAGTGCCTACCTCTCAGAGCTACAGCCACAGCAGAGGAGCATAGGGGCGGCCGACTAAGGAAGAATCTTACAACATCCTTGAAATATTGAGCATCTTAGAAAGTCTTTTCAATAGTCCTATATTGCAAATTTTATTTATGATATCTTATTATGAATAGATTTTACATCTAATTATTATGTTTAGCTTGTTTTAAACTATGACAGAAACATCGGAGCAATCATGATCAGTTCACTAGAACAATTCATCCTTCTCACCCAAAGCGAGTTATGACACCCTGCTCTCTTGACTAAGTTGGCATAATTCCCTTGCTGAGTTGAGTTCAGGCGACCCTTCTTGCTAGGCCTAGTCAATGAACCCTTCTCGTTACGTCGAGTCAAGGAACCCTTCTCGCCATGCTGAGTCAAGGAACCCTTCTCGCCATGCTGAGTCAAGGAACCCTTCTCGTCACATCGAGTCAAGGAACCCTTCTCGGCCAGACAAGACAGGCGACCCAACTCACTCAGCTAGGTGAATATGCTCCACTCATCAAGACGAGCCAGGTTGTCTCCCCTCGTCCGGCCGAGTCAAGGAACCCAACCTACGATTTGTCATTTGCTGTGTCGTCGCCCCCCGAGGCTGACTCCAAAAGACCTAGGCACCACGTAAGTCCTAGGCACCCAACCTACAGATTGTCGTTTGCCCAATCGTCACCCCCCGACGCCGACTCCCAAAGACCATGGCATCCTCCTAAGTCCAAGGCACTCACCAAAGCTCTTGGTATCATCGTGAGTAAACCCAAGGCACGGAGCCAAGTCGTCGCCCCCGAGGCTGACTCCCAATGACCTTTGAATCAACACTATCAAAAGCGACATAATAGGTTTCACTCGGACCCGGCCTAAGCCAGATCCAAGTGAAAGAGGCCTAGTGTTATAACCCCCGAAATTTTTTTAATTAATTAACATTAAGTATTACCTCCTATGTGAATCCCAGCACGAGTCCTATTCCACGCGAAAAGAGGCTAATGCAAGACCAAAAGTCGACCGCTACAGTGTCAAAACTCGGCCTCTACAGTAGCTGACTCGATGCTATAGTAAGCGACTCGAAAAGTTGTCCGCTACAGTGTCGGGACTCGGCATTACAGTAAACCGACTCGATGTTACAGTAGTCGACATCTTTGCAAACTGACTTGAAATGCGGTGTTAATCATCCGCTACAGTATCAGGACTCGGCCTCTATAGTAGCCGACTCGACACTACAGTAAACCGACTCGAAACAAGTTGTTAGTCCTCCGCTACAGTATCTGAACTCTGCCTCTACAGTAGCAGACTTGATGCTACAGTAAACCAACTCGAAACTTGTTGTTAGTCGTCTGCTACAGTATCGAGACTCTGCCTCTACAGTTGCTGACTCGATGCTATAGTAGTCGACATCTTGCAAACCGACTCAAAACGTGGTGTTAGTCGTCTGCTACAGTATCGGGACTCGACCTCTACAGTAGCCAACTCGATGCTACAGCAACCCAACTCGAAACGCGGTGCTAGTCGTCCGCTACAGTGCCAGGACTCAGCACTACGCTAAACCGACTCAGCGCTACAGTGGTCGACATCTTGCAAAACCAACTCTGACCAATGTTAGCCGTCCGCTACAGTGCCGACCTCTCAGTACTACAGTGCCAACCGATTGGCGCTACAGTAGCCAGCTTGACACTACAGTGCGGAACTCTGTGCTACAGTTCTCCCCCCCTGCCCCTCCGCTACAGTAATTGTTAGAGTTATGCTCACTACTGTCCCAACAGTCATCATGACTCACCACCCATCATGTCTCATCAGCCACCACCATATCCAATCAGTGGTGACTCAT
>JBAKGM010000081.1:21511585-21530705 GCA_037177215.1 Asparagus racemosus | reverse complement strand
TAAATTCGCATGTGAGGTGGCACCCATTGTTATTCATATAGAGATTAAACAAAAATCTTTTTGGGGTACCAACAGTTGGTGATTGGAGTGAGTCCAATTACCTCGACTCTTACCATTATTTCAATTTTGAGAAATGTGATTATACTACATAGATTTTTACTATTGCCTAGAAAATTGTCATTTTCTTGTCACCATTTTGAATATCATTATTAATAACAATACCGGAGATCCTATATGACATATTTGCACCACTTTAAATTGGAATTAATGGTAAGAATTAAGATATTTGCACCATTTTGAATATCATCTAATTGAAGAGAATACAAATTCTATCTATAAAATACCAAATATGTATATCTCTGTAAAATATACAAAATACCAAAGATGTGCATTTCTCCCTGTAAAATATCAAAACGCTCGTGTTTCGGAGGTTCTTTAGACTCTGGAAGAATCCTAACTCATCTTAATGAAAATTATAGATAAATCGAAAATTTACTACAATCATCACCTTTCTTTCTAGATTTTCTCTATTCCTGAAAAGCGATTATATTTCTCTATTATTGAGCAGAGAATTAATTCATAGGTTGCATTTGTCTCTAAATTGATGTGGCTTGAGGGTTGACACAGCTTATACATGGATAACAAAGCACAGCTAATTAAGTTTAACTAGAATTACACATTTGATCGTCTTGCACCCAACAAAAGTTCTTCCAATATTTGAAGAAATTTAAATTTTATATTTACAAATATTCTTCCAATATTTAAATTTACTAAAGTTTACTTCTACATAAATTCATAAGTTGAAAGATAATCACGGCATGGACTTTGTCCAGACTAAAGTCAAATTCTTTCTGTATTCTCCTCCAAAATAACCCTGCATGTCGCAACTTATGATCAATAAGATTTTTTTTCTTATGCAGATGTTTCTTATTAATAAGTGATATTCTTTTTTCTAACAAAAAAAGAAAACTAACTCAAAATATGAGAACATTTTAGATGACTAAGGTTGGTAAATGTTGGGGGAAACATATGAAAGCCAAGATCACAAAGTGAGAACCATGTTCACAATAACAAACATAAGGATTTTACATGGTAGGAAGGCAGTGACAGATAAATTTCACTATATCGGACGAGATATTATGGTTATACACAAACAAGATCAACGATCTGTTAGACTTTCTCTCACTTTTCTATCAATTTGATTCATAAATTCTCTATTTGAGATGATCTTTTTCTCTCAATAATCTCTAGCTCTTGATCTGAAAATAACACCATATATATATAAATTAATTTGTGTATAAAAGGGATTTTAAAACACTAGTTAAATAGGAGTTTGGTCTTCTACCAAAATATTATGCAAATAAAACTCAAATCCTTATCCAATGGAAACCATAAAAATACCCAATACAATTCCCTCCCAAAATCAATTAAAGTCACGAAATCAGTAAGAAGAGAAGGAAGGCCATGTCTCTAGAGGTGGGCATGGGCTGGGCTCGTGGACTATAATCTTGCCCAACCCATTGTGGGCTGTAACCTGGTTCGGTCTATATATTGTCGGGCCCAACTCGAGCAGACTCCACCCGGGCCACGTGTTGGGCAGGGTCCGAGGCTAGGCCTAGGACCAAAGTGCTTGGCCCAGCCTACTTTGAGCTGACCCACATGCGGCTCGACCCAAACTCGGTCCGATCCACGAACAAAGAGCTATCATAGTCCTACATTTTACATTATGCCACATTCATAATATTACATTGCATCCAACAATCTATTCATTGCTCTCATATTACATATAAAATAAATAAAGAAAAAAAAAACCGTAGAGAGACGGAATAAACTATGAAAGACGTCATAGCTCAAGTCTATGTCTAAAACATGAGACCTTAATAGTTAGTACACTTATAAACATCATGTATCACAATATTTAGAGTTTAAAATAATTAAAAAGAAAATTAAATATAAACAAACAAATATTAATACAAGGAATATAACCAATGAACAATAATTAAAAAGTATAAGAAATAACAAACCTATGGGCCGATCCACAATCCACAGGCATGGGTCAGGTCCGACCTTGCCCAGACCTAGGTGGGTCGTTGGCTAGACTAAGTCCACTGCCGAACCCGGGATTATGATCCTCAGCCTGGCTCGCACTGACCCGGCGGGGTCCATCTCCAACTCGGTCCGATTGAAACCCGAGCAGGGCGAGTTGCGGTTCAGACCCAACTTGGGGCATGCCCACCCCTATCTTTCTTCTTCTCCTATAAGGATGAAGAAATCCATCAATTCCGGCTTGGTAGCTCGGCCGCAACATTCTTACTTTAGCTTATGTCAGCGTATCTAGAAGTCTCATTTAGATCTCCACGATCTCAAGCATGTTCCGGCCATTTCAAAGTACTCGCATAAAAAAAATTTAATACAAACTTTGTCATTTCGAAGAAGTATGTATGAAAATGAGGTAGCATGCCAAAAGCATTTTAAAACGCAAGTCATATGACGACAAATTGTTTAGAAAAGAACATTTGAAGGAATATGCAAAAAGAAAAAAAAAATCCATAAAAAAGTTGTATATTTAAACCTTGGAATTGCCTGTGTTTATAACTCTTCACCAATTACCAAATTGTTGCGACTTGTTCTGACTGACTTGTATTTGTAAATATATATATATATATTTTTTGTTTTTTGTCTTTTGTTTTTTTGAAGATAAGCTCCTAAAAGTCAAGTAAATAAAGCTAGACTAATAATAATAATGATATCAATCTAAATTTAAATTTTAGATTTCAAAATTGAAATAATTAGATGTAATCTCTACAACAACTATCTAAAAATAAAATTTTGAGAAAGAGTAAATTACACCAAACCCCCAGCAACTTTCTGCGTTTTGTAGTAAACCACCAGTAAGTTTCAAAATCACAGTAAAAACCCAACAACTTTTAGCGTCTTGTAAAAATCCCATTATACCCCAAATTTGGAGTTGTAGAAGACCCTCAATAAGTTTATACTTTTTGCAGATAAACCCCATAAATTAAAACCATAACAACCTAAAAAAGACATTTTGAAGGAAAAGTTCAGCTAAAGAAAAAAAAAACATTAGGGTTCGAGACCCCAACCTGTACGCAAGCAAGAGAAGAACAAATGACAAAAAATGAGAAATTTCCGTTTCTAGGGCTGATATAAAAAGGTTATAAAGGGAGGTTTAAATATTAAAGAGATAAATTTTGGTCTTTTTAAGTCTCGTAGTTGCACGTGCCAATGGTGTTAACTTTGATGGTTTTTTGCAAAAATTATTGGTGGTTTAGTGCGATTTTAAAAGTTATTGCGGGTTTGCTACAAAATGACAAAAATTCTAGAAGATTTAGCATGAGTTTGAAAGTTATTGGGTGTTTACTGCAAACACTAAAAAGTTCTGGAAGGTTTAGTGTAATTTACCCAGAAAAACACATTTTACTCGAGTATCATATATCATCAAGATTAGAATTTTCGTAAAGTTGCTTAATCTTTTGCCCACTCCGTAATACATGATTAAAAAGACTGTCAAAATCTTTAAAAATTCCTATAGGCAGTTCATGTGTACTCCATCATATCGTACGCTACGGATTTAAACTCAAGAATCAAAAGTTTATACTTGAATGATGATACCCACATATTTTTTAACAGTAGTCTAACTCAGACTCAACCTTTTGACCACCTTTTTATGGTGTAGGAGAATTTGAATGTGAATAGCAAAGCCCTCAAATTAAGCAGTCAGTTTATTAGAAACATAGAACTAACCATTAATTTGCTTGATTTTATGAGAAAAGTACACCAAGACACATCAGCAGGAGACCCCTTTAATACTCTCACTAAGGCGTAGTTCTCATAGCATGACTCTTAATTTATTGGTTAATTGTAAATTAAACCCTCAAAACTTTAGAATTGCATTTTATCCTCATTTAAAATACAATTATGTAATCTAATCAAATTTATCCTCAAAACTAGACAAAGAAGTATAATAACAGTATTCTACTACAAGCACTTTTCTGTGTAAATCCACGCATAAAACAAAAACAAAAACAAAAACAAAGTAGAAGTCGGTCTACTCCCATTTAAGTTACAATTTTACTTGTTGATACAAAGAATACACTAGAACATAAACCCCAACAAGGTAGCCTTACAGAGCCAATACTCGAAAACAAGCATTTCCTTTTAGCTAAAGGCATTGCACATTTTCGCACGAGTATCTACCAAGAGTTTCCCTCAGCACCAATAAATTTTCGCGCACCATCTATGCTGATTTTTTCGTATACCTGATGCATGAAAAAAGCGCATTTCATACTAAAGTTGGGAGGATGTGTGTAATAATGAAATATATGGCAGAGTGGAGAACGTACTATTTGCTTATGAACTGTTTGAAATGCCTTGCAAAATTCCTCTGCCTTTGTAGGACCCACCTGAAAGATTAATTAGAGGCATTTTTAATCAATGATCATGAGTCATGATTTCCTGTAACTTACTGGGTCAGTCACTAAACAACATATTGCGATCAAAAGTTGTTTTAAAAGACTAATGCCCGTCTAGTTATTTTTCTCATCAAGAATAAAAATTTACTTATTTGATTATCTAATAACTTCAAGTGTATTTCTGTTAAAATTCACCTCGTGACTGACTAATGTACTCGAGCCATCAAATATAATTTGAGGGGCTGATGGAATAAAGAGATGCTCCTCTTGTATATTAGTATATACATGACAGCCGATAAACTAACAAGGAGAGGGCAAAGATCTAATTTCTTAGATTTCCCCACAATAAAACAAGTAAATTATAATTGCTATAAAAACAATACTCCTACATGACTAGTTTGTAGAGTTTTGATGACAACTATACAGTGTGTTGAAAACTACGTTAACTTTTTGGATTTTTACTTGTCCAGTGAATTGTAATTAAGTATTTCCCAAGCCTTAGGGTCCATGGAAAATGGGATTTGGAGATAAATAGGACCCCAAAAAAAAAGTAGTGATCCTGCCCTCAGCTTCAATTCCTATGGAAACTAGAAAATTGTCCAAGTTTCCTCCCAATTCCATAGCCAAAAGACCAACCCCACCCCCCCCCAAAAAAAAAAAAAAAACACACACACACACTCACACAACAAAAAGAAAAAGCTAAACATTGATATAGATAGATAAATATAGATAGATAAATTTCCATCCCTGCATTTACTCATCAAATAGGGTAGGTGATTAACTTTTCGTCTTATGCACTGCTGGTGCAGATATGCGACTAAAGATACTTAAAACAAGTTCTAAGTGATAATGTCTATTCATCCTGATCTAGAAACAACATATAATGAAACTTAAAAAGGTCAGGTATTAGTTTCACGATGAACACCTTCTCTTAATGTGTTAGCTTAAGTTAATACCCTCTTTATATTATCATCTAGTCTTTTCTGATGAATTTGGCAGCCGGCTTCCACATTATTGGGATGTATGTTCATTTTGATAAGAAACAAAAACAGAGTAGGACAAGAGATGAATGCATATGATCAATATACTACAATATTAGATGAAACATGAACTATCCTGTCTTACTGTTAAAGATTAATGACGTATTACCATTACGCATACAAGGGGAAAAAATTATCTCATCAGGATGGGAGTGCAAGTGAAGGCAAGAAAAGTGGCATTCAGTGATTGATACCACAGGATTACTGCTTACCTTTTCCTCAGCTGCTGACCGTAGTTTTTGCCAAAATGGATCTGTTAAATGCAAAATCAACAATTAGTAATTCTTGAGTACAATAGGCCGTCAGAGAGCGGACAAGAATTAATCGAACATTAACTTAAGCTTGACGACCATAAATTGGCTACTTTTTCGCAAGGTAAAAGATAAAGAATTCATATGACCATGAATTGACTCCTTATTCGCTCTCCCATTGATAGTCTTCTTCTTTTAGTTTCTATTCATGATAAGATCTCATACATATAAAATGTTGATTAGCTGCAACCAACAATATTGAAAATTATTGAAAAACCTATTATAGTGAAGCTCAAGTGTGGTGCTTCCTCAATAAGATTGGCAGCAAACTCATCAAACGGAAATAGGCAGCTATGGTAATCATGTTCTTTTATTAGTCCTAGTTGCAGCCTACAGGCTATGTCACACTTTATGGTAATAGCATCAACTATTGTTATAGGGGATTGAACTTGGAAAAAGCGATTAAAATATTTAGTTTACATGAGAACATTTTATTTTTCTTTGCAGCCAATAAAGATGGAACACAAGTTCACAGCATGCCAACAGCTGTTTATTAAGAAGAATACAAACACAAAATTGTACTTACAATTTCATTCTCCAAGGCTCAGATATTGATGTTCAAGCGGACACAGAGAATCCCATATAAATATTAATTTAACCATTGAAATTGAAAAATTATTACCAAGGAAATCAGAAACTCAACAAAAGATAAAAATCCATAGCTTTCATAGTGCATCTAAGACACTTATCAAGTGGATAGAGTTAAAAAATGCGGTCATCACTTTGATCATTGACAAGTTACTATTCAAATATTATTCATATTTTTTTCTGTTTGACTTGATAATTTCCTTCAAAGGTAGAGATATTTTGTGTAATAGCTGCAAGCCATGATGGAACTACTGACAAGGTGTGGTATATTACTCACAATAATATTGTGTGAAAAGACTTTATCTCATCAAGGTTTATGCAAGGGTCTTCAAAGAGTTTTCTTATTTAACCACAACAGGAAGGAGGGTATTTCACATGCTAGCAAAAAGACTCCAAAAAGAAATAACATAGCTATGCATATAATATCCACTTAACCTTGTAAGTAGAGGAATTGGCAACTGCAATTTTCTGTGGTCTTTGTTCTTCTTTTCTTGGTTGTTATGTCAAAGAGATACAGAGGGGCAATATGTGATGCAAATACCATTCTTCTTGTATTCCCTCTTTTAATTTACTTCTGTATGTAACTAGCGAATATCTTCTATGTACGCTAGTGGATATTTGTGATATTGAACGACAGTGTAACTCTCTTGTACCACTATGTTCAGCTTTCAACTTAGATCGGTTTTATATTGACTCCGCCCATTACTCTGGTCAGACAGTAGCACCACAGCTTATTCAACTTTCTTATACCTCAAAGCCTAGTTAAATTGATCAAAAGATTCTTTTCTCTTATACCAGAATCTGAGAGACAAAATCAGCAGTCATCATGGATGAGTCCAGGACTGTTCAGCTGGGGGGCTCACGAAATAGAGGTTCTAATATAACTCAGTTCAACTATTCCAACAAGCTAAGAAAGCTAAATTCAACTATCCTAACAGCCTATTCCGATACCACTTGTTGGGATTAGACCAATCAACCGAGTGCACAAAAACGTGAAATGGGGAACACTGAAAAAAAAACACAAGATGTCAAGATTTACGTGTGTAGACTCTGCTGCATATGTCCATAAGGGAGGAGAGGAGAGATTCACTGTCACAAAATCAAAGTACAGAGAACGGAAAGAATCATCACAACCTAAACCACACTATTCTCTCACTAAATAACAATAGAGAAGAAAAAACATTAATCTCTCTTCCATCTTTTCTCTCTCTTAACTTTTTCTGTAGAATGAATGGAGCATACCCTCCCTGTTCTCACCAAAGAATCACCAGGATCACACAAAAGCACAAAAAATATCGAAAACACAAGACACAATGACACATGGGGATCTCTCAATCTCACAAAGGAGTATGGCTTCACTTATCAAATTGTGAGAGCACAGATATGAAGATCTCTCAATCACTAATCCCAAATCATACCCGAAAAGCCCAATACAATCTCTCTCAAACAATCTCCAACTTTTGTGGAGCAAACCCAATAGAGACCACAAATATCAGCAGCCAAAAATACATAAATCAAATTGATTAGCTCACAGGTTTTATCCAAACAAGGGTCAACTTCTGTTCTTAATTACTGCGTTTGGTTGCCTTCAAGCTCCTCCCCAACGAAATATATATACATGCAGAACCTTGAAATAATTCCCTGCTAGGGAAAGGAATCATCAACTATTAAGACTTCTAGGCATACAGAATAAAGAGTCCCTGGGTTTCTATAGTTAGTCCCTGCGTTTCTATAGTTGGGTTATTTTGGTTCAAGATTTCCAACTAAACTTTAAGTCCTGCTGGCTTCAGACATGTAGCGGCAAGGATAAGCCAAATCCAACAGGAAACTCATATCAATAGGATGTAAGCTAAGTTACCCAGACACTTCATCTAGGCTCTTGTATCTGTGTCCAACTCTTCCTGTATCCGCGCCCGTGTCCGACACTCCTTGGTCACATCTTGCATATAAACATACATTCTTTCGGACATGTTCTCAATTATATAATACATGTTTTAGTTTAAAACACTCGTAATACACTTCACGGATGTATATTTTGCACTTCACTTCAAATTTTTGTAACTCGTTGGACTTGGGTCGGGTTCATTTCAACCCATACACAGTTCATAAGCATGATTTTAAAGGATCATTTGGCTTTGTAGTAAAAGCAGAGTGGTTTTTCAATTTATAATTTATTCAGTAAAAGAAATAGAAAAATGTAATAGGAATTTTAGTTTTCATAACATGAATGAAAAACAATGTTGATCTCATATAAATTATTAATTTCAATATGTTTATATATAGTCATGTCCCCGTATCTTATATTTTTCAAATTTGACGTGTCCCGTATCCACACCCGGTGTCCGCACCCGTACCCATGCAACCTAGGATTTAAGTCATCGCAACAAGCATCCTAACCTGGCTCATCCCTAGCAGTCTTTGCACAAGAAACACCAAGCCCAACATCTTATGTAAACTTAGGTGGCAGGATGTCTTAGGTGGCTTGGCAAAAAGGCAGATCAGCCAAATGACTTCCTGAATCACTAATCCTTAACTTAATAAAAAAGCCCTAGCAGCTGGAGTTTTTGCGTAAAAATTCTCTGGACAATTTTGCCCCTAATAATTTGCAACAATCACGCACACTACCAACTAGCACATATAGAATTGCAAGCTAATCTCATTTCTTTGCCAACAATTCGCAACAACTCACCGTCTTAAACAATGGCACCAATCAAAGTTTCAGGGGTCCATAAGCTCATTGCAATGTGCTATCTCCCTTTAGTCTCACTGGTCTTTTTCAAACAAATTCAATTATCCAAACCCCAACCAACCTGTTAACTCTCACAATTAATCCCTCAACATACATTTTTTAATTGTTGGGGTAGCCTCAAAATGTGGTAGTAACATTTGGTTTTCAGTTTGCCTTGTGTGTACTGTATCTAACATAGAAAGAAGTGGCATAATCGTGTATTCATCCACTTGAATTTATGCAGTAGCTCAGTCGAGCCCTACAAACAGAAATGTGTGCAAAGGAAGCATACGTTTGATGTGGAGAAAGCACGTGCATCGCACTTGCCTCTTTACTAGTATTAGAAACTTAGGTATCCGTATATCTAAAGGCTGAAGGATGTATGTCAAAAAATCTCGCCAAAAAGTGCATATTTCCCAAGATAAACATCTTTCTACTCCCTAAAGAAACTCTGGGAACAGTTTAAATATTAATTCAAGGAAACTAACATAATAAAAGAAACCTATAGATGCTGTTTCACAATGGGTTAAGGACAAACCAAACCCATAAAAGAACGATTATGAACTTAACTAGGATTAAGTTAACTCTATGCATTTTCAAACATTTGGATAAGATTTTCGGAGTACATAGCTTGCATTTCTTCAATCCTCGCAATAACTCTCAAGTATCTAGCTTAGTTCTCAAGTACATATAGGTAGCAAATTACTCATTTACTAATGTAAATGTTTTTACATTTTCTCAAGACTATCCACAATTATAGGATATATGTCTTATTTATACAAAAAGATAAATTTAACAAAACCTTCAATTATCATTTATATGCAAGCATTAATACTCGGAAATAATAATATAAAACCAAGTGGCCACTTATAGCGGAAGGGTTGTTGAGATATTAGCAACATAGCTCTTTTTTACATAGTCTCTATTCATTCCTTTATGTGAAAACCTCGGTTACCACTTAAAATACCTACATGTAAACCCCCATCTAACCCAGCTAAATTCAACGTGTTAGCTCAGATTAGCTAAATCCATTTGTCTATAAGATTTTTTTTGGCAGAAGAAGCCCGGGCAGATCTTCTAAGCCATGGTTTCACCTGTTGCCAAACAGAGTCATAAAATAGTAAAACAAGGTGAAATTAAATTGTATCAAAGTCCCAAGGAATTTACACTATAAATAGAAGCAAGAAGATTCAAATCTTTCAGATGGTTATATGCAGTATCAAACACGATGAATTTGTGCATATCATATATATAGAGGTACCTTCATAATCAATTTCTTTTGGTTCGCTCTTCTTGTCCATCTCACTCCAGGCATCCTGCCATTCTGTTACCTGTTGGGAGTACAACTACATGTCAAAATCTTTTCATTAACAAACAGAATAGTAAAAATATAGAACAATGGATAGAAGTTTGTCAATGAAAGACCTCCTCGTTTGTTGCACGTGAACTGGATCCTATTTCTGAATCAGCTGCCTGGCATCATGCAACAATGTTTGAGATTGATATGATAAATAGAAATGTAAGCAAACAATGTTGAAAGAAACCATGATAAAAACAAGAGGAAGGGGAAAGAAATATTACAGAAAAATGAAGTTTGAACTTGCAAAGCTAATTACTTTCGCTAAAACACTAAATTAGAAATATAAAGGACAAGAAATAAATTATTTGTAACTGAAACATTCTGCATGATGAATAAATAAAGATACACTTTTAGCATACAAAATTACTCCTTCAACTAGCTACATCTTAGCAGCTTAAGATAGTTATTCACAAATATCTAGTAAGACAGGAAACTATGAAAGTTCAATACCTTCTGGTGCAAATTTTATACAGGTAAACTTATATCAAAATCAACACGGTAGGGCTTAATAGGAACTATTTAGAATAGACCGAAAAGAATGTTTAAAAGCTTCTTCTCTGACCATTAGACGCTAACAAAAATGGACAGCAAATAATATGTTATACGTTGAAAAAAGGTCCATGACTTGGAAGTATCCAAATGGTTTTCTTTAAACGTGCATGCATGAAGTTGTTCTTTGAATGTGCATCACAAAGAATGAAAGTGATTGCGTGTATATGGCTTAAGCACCCATTATGATCATGCTACTCAATGCCTTAGGATTCTTGAGTCAGTTGTAGTGTGGCCCAGGGTGTGTTGACGAGCGAGGAGGTGTTAATGAAGTAACATGCATGAGAGAAATACTTTGATATGGCCAAACATATCCAGCTCTTAACATGGAAAGAGACACATAAGATGAAACTGACAGACATGAGAGTGCTAAAGGTACATGGTGCTGTTAACATAGAAAAACCTAGGGTGAAAAAGAAGTAATAGAGGAAGTATGGATGTTATTAACTGTAAGCAAAAATTTGGCGAAGAAGTTGTGGGACATAAGCTTTTCTACTGGAGTTCCTATGCAAATTTGCATGCCGTATCTGTCTCTTATACTGCATAACCATTCATATGAAAAAGAAAAATCTCAGAACCACATGCTTAGTGGACTCTTTCTTGGAATAGTCTTTTCACATAATGTTACAACATTCTCCTTTCCGTTGTCGTATCTGATTCTCATACTGCATAACCGCATTGCGAAATGAAATTCGTATTACCTACATATTAAGCCGGAACTTTATTATGGTATGGAAAAACCATGTAAAGGGGTTGTGAGGGAGTCAACTCAATCTACTATAAAATAACGATGAAATATTTGGTTTTTGTCATACAAAAGTTATGAAATAAAGGAATCACATACAACAAGCTAAAATTGCGAAACTGCCGCAACAAGGAAAACCTTTTGCTACTTTATTATGTCATAAAATGTTAATATGCAAATTCTAAACGTTCTTTCCACATCTTTACAATTCATATGAGAAGAACATCATCACTTTTATGTGTCTTTCTGCAGCCTTTTTAATTTCTGAGGTTAAATTTGTTTAATGTTTTAAAAGTAATTTGATGCTGAATAGAGTAAAATTTGAAAGTAGTTTTGAGAAGGATCTTTTTATCAAGATCATACGTTTCCAGTGAAAATATAGATTGTAAGCGTATGTGAGTGAAATGATCAAGTCTATTTCAAAATCTACTCCAGAAATTGAAATTAAATTAGAATAAATATCAGATTTAATAGATAAATAAGCATAGAGTAAGCAGAAGAAAAGCCCCAAAACTGTTAAAAATTAAACTTTAGTACAAAATATCAACTACCCCTTTTGTGAAATGGCGAAAAATTGAGATGGGTATTTATAATTTACCCATTAATGATATTTACATGTTTACAGCGTTATTTTCAAAAAAAAAATGAGAAAGAGGGATTACGCAGTAATTTCTTGATCTGACGACGGGGAATTGTTCGAGAACGCGTCGAAATTCGTGCTCTTCCATTGACGAAGGTGGTTGAGTTCACTTTTGCGAGGGGAAGTAGAAAGATGGGTGTTTTTTTTTTCCTCGCAATTTTTTTTTTCTGACGATTTTTTCAGCAGTCTCCTGCTCTCAACGAAGGATACGGTCGACTTTCTTGCATTTTTTGCATTTAGATCCTCTTCGTTTATCTGTTTGCAAAGTTTTCCCTAAAAATATTGGATTCAAGTTTAATAATTGAAAGAAAAATGATTTTCTATTAAATTATAGTTACCTTTCATTAAAATAAAGATGAGGGTAAAAAAAACATTCTGTAGATAATTAGATCTTAGGATTACTCATTACATGATTAATTCTTCTGAGTTAGGGCATGTTTGGCAAACAAAAAGCAAATGAAAAGTAAAAAGTAAAGAAAAAAAATACCTTCTTAACAAAGTACTTTTTATTCACTTTCTATTTGTAAATCTTGTTTGGATAATAGAAAATAGGAATGTAGAAAGTTGATATGATGCTGATGTGGCAGCTAACATGGCAATCCACTTGCATGAAAAATTATTACTTTTTTTTTAAAATGAAGTAATGTTATGTTACGATGTAATATTCACATTGATATTAATATATGTAAGAATATCTTCTAAGAAAATAATTCATACTTTAAATATTTATTAGCCAAAAATTCTATAAAAAAACTATTACCTTTCAATCAACTTAAGTGATCCCCTACAAGTTGTACATATTTTCAATAAAAAAATTCTATAAAAAAAACTATTACCTTTCAATCTAAAAAAATCAACTTAAGTGATCCCCTACAAGTTGTACATATTTTCTAAATTGTTTATCTTATGTTGCGCAGACCCTCAAGCCCAAACCTTTTCAATTCTACGACTTATAAACTTCAATACACCATAGTACATTTTCACTATTGTCTAAAGACAGATAATTTTGTTGGGTTATAAAATAAAAAAAGGGATAATTTAAAGTTACGTAAGGATGAAGCCCCATGTAATGACAAGATCAAAATTAAAAAAATGAAAATAACTGATTTGGGATATAAAAAGATGGGAAAAAATTAAAATTAATTTCTCTCCCCTCTCACTCCACTTTCAATCTACTTTCTCCAATTTGGTAAGAAAATGAAAAAGCTAAAAAGGTAACGTGGCAGTCTTTCCTTTCTATTTACTTTCTATTCACTTTTCAAATGCCAAATAGGAAAAAACATAGAAAATGAAGCCACTTTCTAATTTTTATTCCACTTTACATTTACTTTTCGGTCACCAAACATGATTGCTCTTCCAATTGAAGATAATATTCATAAGATATTATTGCAAAAAGTTGATAGTAATTGAGGTGATTGTTGTAGAGGTGATGAGAGAGATACCTTACATTATGGAAAAAAAAAAGAAGATGACTATGATGATAGAGGAGAAGGAAGTGAAGTTTTGATAAAAATCATAAGTTTATTATAGAAATTTGATTAGGGCATCCAAAAGATTAATTAAGTTCAAAGAGCCCACTAAGAATTATGAATTATCAAGAAGCTAATCGCATTTTAGCTTAAATGTATCAAATGTGTTACGACGTAGTCCATACAATGTCTCTTGTTTGAGTAATAACAAACTCTTATTTTAGTACTATTATTTATTTGAGATGATATAGCACAAGTAAATACAGGTATAAAAAGCGTACAAGGCAAAACGACGCGAAAATCAACTCAAAAGCTTAGTTCAGCCTTTTCACCATCGATGGTAGGCGCCAACTATCGATGGTAAGAAGAGCTCATCAATGATTTTTTTAATCTAGACACTTTCATATAATCGATGAGCCTCTCAACCATCGATGGTGTCTTAACACCATCGATGGTCGAGAGCCACCATCAATAGTAAACATGACAGGTTGCAGATTTTTAGATTTAATCTCAGCCATTTGTCGTTTCTTTTATCTCAAATCTCTACCAAGTTTAGAATGTCTCTTTCCTGACCTATTAGAGACTTTATATCATTGAGAGAGAGAGAGATAGAGAGAGGAGGAGGAGAAGAAGAAGAGAGTTCTAGGATTTTGATTTGTGAGAGATCAAGTTGAAGAATTTGATCCCTAGAGCCTCGATAAACTCTCGAATGTCACGCACAATATCTTAGGATCAATTCAGCGATGAGAGTTGCCCTTGAATTGATTGCCTTCACCGTTCTTCATTGAGCTGCGCTTATATTCTTCAAAGGACGGTTTTTTTAACAAAAGCACAGTAAAGATCTTTCTGATATTCTAAGCTTTAACTGTTTGGGTTAGTTTTACTTTAAACTTGTTTTTACGGCGTATCCAAGCCGGGATTAATTGAGGGTTAGGACTAGCTAGGGCTAGGTGTTACTCATTACGGTGAGTTAGGTTAGAAAACTAGTTTCGAGTAGATTACAGAGTGCAGTTTTAGAAGGCTATTGAATTGGGTTTATGATTTAGGAAAACTCTTTGAATAGTGAAGAAGCCACTTCATAAGAAGGAAGAGTGGACTTAGGATTGCTATCCGACCCACTATAAAATCTTGTGTGTTCATGGTTAGTTGCTTTTAGTGTTTGATTATCGTTAATCACTTTTATTTTCTAATTTTCGTTGCATATTCTATTTTTTTGGTAAAAAAAGTAGCAATCGTATTCACCCCCTCCCCCTCTAGGTTTGCATCTCAGATCCAATAAGTGGTATCAGAGTGTTGTCACTCATATTTAGGATTCACAAGCTAGGGTGGAGATGTCTAGTTTGACCACCGCAACAGCTTTTCCTAAGGGACACACAGTTAACCGACCCCCATTTTTTTATGGGACAAACTACACCTACTAGAAAGTACACATGAAAGTATTTTTATTATCTATTAATTTTAAAGTTTGGAACATAGTTGAGACCGACCACAGTGAACCCACTACCATTGTTAGTGAGGACAATGTAGTTACACCTAGAGATAAGTGGACCCCTCGTAACACAAAGATTTACTCTTTGAGTGCAAAAGCAATGAATGCTTTTTATTATTCTCTAACTACTGAAGAATATAACTTTGTGTCTAATTGCCCGACTGCATAGCAAATCTGGAATACTTTGAAGGTTACACGCGAAGTAACTTCATAGGTAAAAGCGGTAAAACTTATAACGCTTGTGAGTAAGCGTGAAAATTCAAGATGGAGGCCTCAGGGAGTATTCAGGATATATTCACTCAATTCATGGACATTGTGAACAAGTCAAATGCTTTGGAAAAAGAATATGATAATAAAGAGCTTATGAGAAAAATTCTTCATTCTCTTTTCAAGGATTGGGAACCAAAAGTAATGGCTCTTGAAGAATTGCAAAACTTTTTTGAATTAACTCTTAAGAATCTTGTAGGGAATTTTCTTTTATAAGAAAGTGCATTTGAAAGAAAGAGAAAATGATTTAAAAATAATAACTATAAGAAGAAGTTGTTAGCTTTGAAAGCGAGAAGAGAAAAATCAAAGGCCAAGGCAAACAGTGGTGTGAGCTCGAGTTCTGAGAGTGAGAAAGATAACAATATAGATCAAATTGTTAAAGGCTTTAAATTCTTCCTCAAATCAAAAGATGGTCATAAATTCCTGCTCTTGCAAGAAAAATGAGAGCATTACACAAGCAATATAAATAAATATAATTCTAGCGATTTTGATACTGAACCAACTTATTTTCGGTGCAGGAAACTTGGCAACTTAAGGAATAATTACCCGCTGAACAAAAAAAACTATAATAGAAAGGGCAAAAGTTCCAAAGTGACTACATGGGACGAGTCAGAGAGTAGCTCGAGCGATAATGATAAAAGAGCACATTGTTGTCTCATGACTAAAGATAATAATTCAGATAAATCTAAACCTGAGGGCTCTGATAGTGAGGTATACCGTACATATGATAATTTATATTCTAAATATAATAAAATGCTAGGTCAATTTAAAAACCTTGCTAAAAAGTATAAAGTTGTTTAAAAGGTAAAGTCAAGTTTAAAGAAGGATAACAATTTGTTGAGTAACAAAATTAAAAAAATTTCTTTATAATTAAATACATCTAATAGTACAAGTGAGAATATCTATTTTGAATGCATATAGTGTTAAATGTATAGAGATATGAATTCTGATTTATCCAAACAAGTAACTGAAAAATCAAGTGAAAATAAATTATTAGTTGCTAGGGTAAATGAGTTTTTATATGAGCTATCTTCTAAACAAATAAAGTTTGAAACTAGATGCATTATTATAGTTTCTAAAAATGAACAACTAAAGTCCAAAAATATTGATTTAAAAAAGGCTGTGGAAAAATTTTCATTGAGTTGTAAAGGCTTAAACATGGTCTTTTCTAACCAACAATTTGCAAAAGCTAAAACTGGAATTAGTTATTCATATTCAAAAAAAAAAGTTGTAACCTCTTTTTGTTAAAGGAAACAACTTAATTCTTTTTGCACTCATTTCTAATGCATCTTCTACTATTTATATTTTATGTGGTAGAATGGATCATATTTCAATAAATTTTCATATGCAATATAAAGTTAAAATAGTTAAACACACTTGGATACCTAAAGGCATAATTACTAACCAACCCAGACCTATATAGATACCTAGGTCACATATTTCTTCTTTTCTATAGGTGTGTAGGAATGCTAAGGAGCAAGGCAACATCAATTTTGGTTACTTAATGCATACTCAGAAGACAAGAATATGTTTCCTAGCCTAAATAAGAAGAAGAATGGATGAGAAGTTGCCGATGCATGCAAAGAGAGTCTCATTATGCAAGTGAGGATTTACTGCGAAGGCACAACTTGCATAAACGATTATTTCAGCAAATCTTCTCAATTGCGTAAGTAAGAGTATATTCTATAACTCTTCTTGATTTATGTACATATTTTTTGGGTTTTTGATTTCTTTTTAGGTTGTTTTTAGATTTTTTTTCCATTTTTATATAAAAAACAAAACAAAAATTTCTTTTTCTTTTTGGTTTCTTTTAAAAAAAATCTTGGACATTCCTATGCATATACTTTTACAGGGTTGATTCAAATGATATTATTCTTTTGGTACATAGCCTTGATTGTCTCATACAAGTTCATATATATTTTTCAAATTTGTATGTATGTATGTATTTCTGCACATAATAATCAAAATATGATTGCATGACATGTTGTTTACACGAGATTTTTCACATAACAATTTCACACACCTATTTTCATACTTATCATGTCTTGTGTTGTGAAATAGTGGGAGAAAGTTTAATATTTTGTTCATAAGATATTTTTGGTTATATCAAGTGATTTTGAGCTCGTTTTTGACTTGACTAATGCATGAAAGCTTTCTTTATACTTACAAACCTGCATTTATATTAAAAATATATCAAACAATAAGAGTGTATTTGTTAAAAGATGATCAAAGCCCACACTCGTGGATTTTTTTTGTGCATATCTCAAAGGGTTGCCATCATGTACTGAATTTATTTTAGATTTAAAGATGGTGTGAATTGCCTGCCAAACAATATCGTTTTTCCTTCAAATCCTATATGGTTGAGGTGATAGGGCAATACTTTGATCCTTAGTCTCTAAGTTTGAAATAGTTCAAGTGTTATTGTTTAATATTCACTTTGATATATCTAAATTTGTCTTATGAACTAGTATAACTCTTTTCACTATCTGTTTCACACTCTTTACAATGATATTTAGTCTTGTTGTATGTGATTTTTGACGTGATTTCTCTCATGTTCATATATTTTTGTAATTAGATTTATAATCCCTTGCACTATTTTTTAATAAATTTTTGTGTGAACTGGTGTGCTTTTCTCTTCTGTACACCTTTGGACGATTTCTATCTGAATTTCTCATGTTTAAAGTTTGACCATTGTTGTATTTTTTTATTTTCGCTAATAACAAAAGGGGCAGAATTTGGTGAAATTTGATGATCTTTGCAATGATAGAGTTTGTCTAAGTGGTTTCATTTTTTAATTTTTTAAAATTTTTTTGAAACACTCGATGCATTTTTTAGGGAGAGTTTTTACAACACCAGTGCTTGATTATATTTTTCATGAATGCATGAATGCAGGGGGAACTTTGCATGTCATTTTTATATGAGAGTGTATTTATGCTTATTATTACTATTTATATATCTCAAATATTTGTGTATTTTAGTATTTCAAATTTCAAGTTTGTTATTATCAAAAGGGAGAGATTGTTAGTACGTAGTCTGTACAATGTCTCTTGTTTGAGTAATAACAAACTCTCATTTAGTACTATTATTTATTTGAGATGGTAAAGTATAGGTAAATATAGGTATAAGAAGTATAAGAGGAAGAGCTCACCGATGGTCAACAACACTCATTGATGATTTTTACTCCAGAAACTTTCATATCATCGATGGGCCTCTCAACCGTCGATAGGGCCTGGACACCATTGATGGTCAAGAGCCACCATCAATGTTAAACATGGAAGATTGCATATTTCTAGATTTAATCTCAATTGTTCGTGGTTTCTTTTATCTCCGAACTCTACCAAGTTTAGAATATCTCTTTCTTGACATATTTGGAGACTTTAGATTCTTTTATGTAACACCCGTAATTTTCAGTATATTTTTCGTGTTAAAATGCTAGATGGTATTTTACCTGTTCTGTAATACCCGTAATTTTAATACAAAATTGAGTAAATATTTTGGTGT
>JBAKGM010000081.1:21492515-21511035 GCA_037177215.1 Asparagus racemosus | reverse complement strand
GGGGAAAATTTTGTTCAAACCCCCCCCCCCCCCCCCCCCCCCCCCAAAAAAAAAAAACCCTCCCCCTCCCTCTCAAGAATGCATCTCAGATCCGCCAATATAATCATCACAAAAACTTTTAATTGAATGGAAAAGCCATGAAAAACATGAAAGAACACAAAAAATGGGCTCAATCATCTCTCGTTAGAGTTATGCCCATAACTTTTATTATAAACTTGGATGACATCACCATGGAGTTACATTCAAGCATTAACAACTATTACACTTATAGATCAAAACAAAACGAAATATCTTTATCCTTTCATTCTCTCATTACTTCTCTTCCAAAGGCTCCTTATTCAAGTCAGGAATATTACATTTATTATTGATCTTAGACAAACATTTGTCTTTATGCATTTGACTTGACAAACTGCAATCTTCATGATCACAGTTAAAGTCAAGAGATCTCTTTGGAAAGAAACAGTGACCCTTCTCATCAATCCACGCAATTGATCGCTCACTCCTAGCCGTTAGATCGATAATGATCATGCGGTTGAGATCAACAAGACAACTCTTCTTCTTAAAGTTCAAATGAAAAGTGGGTACTTTCAAAGAAAAACATCTCTTAAAGTGATCTATATTCTCTATAGGAAAATCCTCCCATGCTCCACTATTGCTTGAGCTTTTCTTAAAGAAGAGAATACGAGAAGGAACTCCACTTCTTTCAAAGTTACCATGGTTTTCTCTATAGAGTTGAGAAATATCTGATATAGTAAGCTGATGGCCATTCATTAGAATGTAAAGAAAAAAAGAAAAGTAAAAGAAGGGGGAAGAAGAAGAAGAAGAAGAAGAAGAAGAAAAGAACAAAGGAGATTGAGGATTGAAGAAAATTTTAAAGGAACTTTATGAATTGATATATTTTTGTGCATCTTGTGAAGATTTTTGTAAATCGTCTATTGTTTAGATGCAAGAGCTTTGTCAAATTATTTGTGGACATATAGGCTAGGTAGATAACATGAATAGCCTCACACAATATGAAGGTTCTTTTTGGGTCTAAGTGCATTGACAATTCTTGAAATTATAGATGTGTATATCTCATATATTATTTGGTCTACACAATTATAAACATATAAAAGTTGTGTGCATGTATTTTAAGAGGATGTTCTCTTCAAAATAAAGGAAGTACAATTTAATTGAATCAAATTTATTTGACTGTATCCCCCTTTGTATGTGAGGATGAATTTAGACCCTCTTTGGTGCTTTGACATTAATGAGAACATTTTTTAGAGTTAATTATGGATAGATCCCTGTAGTATCACTTTTTTGACCTTATTACCTCTCTAGATTATTTGTTGCAGATAGGCCCCCAAGGGTAAAAAAAGAAGAAGACGAGTAAAATCAAGAGGGAAAGAGTGAAATTTTAATAAAGGAAAATAATGAACGTGATATTCTTTTGTGCATCTTGTTAGGTTTTTTGTATGTCTTCTCTTATGTAGATGCAAGAGCCTTGTCACATTTTTTTTGGATATTGGGTCGGTACATGACATGTATAGCCTTTATACAGATTTCTTTTGGGTTTAGGTGCGCTGACAATTCTTGAAATTATATATCATGTGGTGGTGGAAAAACTATAAACATTTAAAAGTTGTGTGCATATATTTCAAAAGGATGGCTTCATCAAAATTAAGGGTTTAGAATTTATATATAGTCAAAGGATTATGATTATTATCAAATATGATCATTGCCAAAACGCCTATGCTTTTAATTTGGCATAATACAATCTGTGCAAAAAGCCAGAATGCCAAACAAAATAAATACTTCATTGTAGATTGCAGTAGTAAGAAGCTCTAGAGTCTCTATTGTTAACTTTTATAAAAACTTTAATCTCTTTCTTCCTTATTTTTTAATCATAAATCTCTTTTTACCTTGATTATGGGTAAAAATTAGGCTAAATATAAAAAAAGAACCCTTAACTTTGGATGATTATCAGATGACGCCCACTTCCAAAATAGAAAAAAAAAAACATTTAAGTATAGGGATTATAGAAAAGCCCCCTTTAACTTAGATTCTATAAAAAAAGAAAAAAACCGTCAAAAGCGACGCTTTTTGGGGGTTTTCTGATAACCCCTAGGGATGAGGGGGGTTTTCTGATAATTTCAAAGTTTTGGGCCGCTATCTTATAATCGTCCAAATTTAAGGGGGGTTTTCTGATATTTAGCCTAAAAATTACTCACAGAAGTGAGTTATATGGTAAAATGTGCTTTGTTAAACATACATATGAACAAACAAGGAATGGATTTATGGCAACGTAAAATCATATATACAATGTCAGACACATCAAATTTTGGCCTGGCAAAATTATACCAGGCTCCATATATTTGTAGATGTTCCAGCAATTTCAACTAATGTCTCTCTCCAATTGTACAAGTATTGATCCCTTACCAATTGGCCACAAAAAAAGGGAGGTCCTCTTGGCTGCATTTATGCAGAAATCACAGAATGTTATATGCTTATTTAGACTTCCTGTTTGCACTTCTATTAAAAAATTTGCCACGCTTTGTCACAGGCTGTTGAATCTTGTTTTGGCTTTGCCTCGGCAGATCTTTGAGCTCCATCACCTGAATCGTCCGCTGCCTCTTCGCTGTATCATTACGATATTTTAAAATCGTTACTGTCATCTTTACATACCAATAAAAGAAGGGTAAATTTCACAAAACTACAATGAAGTATTAGGGGTTATGCACAAGCTATCATAAACCGTTTCTAAATACTACATTCTTTGAAATCTGTTGAAAAATACGACATACTATCAAAAACTTACCTTGAAGTCGCTAATGGTGTTTTCAAAAAGTCTAAGATATGTCCAAAATATGTCACATGCGTATCACATGAGAAATTACACCATCATTTGTCAGTCATACTAGTTTGATGGAAAAAGTGTATGGTATATTTTAATAAAAAATATTGTCGTCTTTTTGTGCAAAACCCCTAGTAGTTGATGTTAGTTTTGTGAAATTATCCTAAAAAGAATCATAGAAATAAAAGAAGGCAACATACCATCCTGCACTTCCTGATACCGATCTTGAAGCTTTCTCTTTGCAACTTCCAACTTATTTCTATAATCTAATTCCTCAGACTCCTTTGATGCCTAGAAAACGCATGAAGATATTAGTCTGGAATAGAAATATAATTTTGATGATATACTAATATTTTGATACTTCATAGATTGTTGTGCTTACATGTTTCTTAAAAGTGCAGGGCTTTGATGGAACCCCTGAAGGTTTTTGCCTCTGCTGAGTGTTATTATGAGCAGTACCTCTTCCTGAAGGTTTTGATGTCTTATGCGAAGCATCAATAGGCTTTGATACTCTAAACCCTGCTTCTTGATTCCGGAACTCTCTAGAATGTTCTTGAGACTTTTGCCTTTGTTGGGTATTTCTTTCTGATACAGGATGTTTGGCTTCCTTATTCTTTGGTGCTTTATGGGTGGTATCTGTTGGCTTTGAGGCCTTCGGTACTTCCTGCCTTGTGACCTCTACATTGTTGTTCTTCACTGAGGGCTTTCTTAGATTGTTCTTGTTTCCGGTGCTTGTGATATCTGCAACACAATCCAATATATAAGGCAAGCGAAACTATAAAGTTTACAAAGGAAAGGGGAAATGAAAATGATGATACTCACTTCCATCATCATCCATTCCTTCGAAGAACTAAAATGGAAAAGAGAAATAACATCAGTTTGATAGTGAATGTTGATTCTAAAAGATAAAATGTGTAGAAATAACTACCTTTGAGAACTCAAAAGGAGCGGTTTGTGTAGCTAGGAGAGCTCCCATATCTAATGGAGGAAAATCAAGCTCTGAAATAAGTGGAGACTCTTCTTTGGCTGGAGATGGTTCAATAGAGACAGGACTCGGTTCTGTAAATAATAATCTGCAGTTAATTGCATATCAAAGAAATAAAATTGGGTCACACTACTATATTAGACCCCCCAAAACTTTGTTAATTCTATATTAGTTCCTCAAATCTTCATAATTCTAAATTAGACCCAAATCATCATATCAGTTCGAAATGGGGGTCTTAGTCAAAACAATTAAATAGATTTGAGAGTCCTACTTAAAACAACTTAATGAATTCGGTGGTCTAATTTAGAAATATGGAGATTCGCAGTCTAATATACAATTGACAAAGGTTTTGGGGAGCGGGGGTCTAACTAATATGACAAAAGCCAAAAAATTATGCTTTCCTAACTTTTTGATGGAACAATGTATTCAACCTTGAGAAACAGTAGTAGCAGTCACCCAGTCCTCAACAAGAAGTTTCCAGCCCCTACAACCCAAAAACATAATTAGCCAAGTGTAACATAATTTTTTACCCTACTTAGTAACCTTCTCTGCTTCATGAAAATATAAGAGTTCATCAACGTTTAAAATATGTCAGAAGAAGAAATTTTGCTATTTCGAAGATACAGGTGAAATCAACCTGAGATCAATTCAGTGTGACTTATAGTTACAGGATATGAGTCCATATTCAAGCTTGACCTGTTAATATCGAGCAAAATTATTAATGAACTCCATCTGTAAATACTTACATATCTATTTAGTCGACACCTGTTCTTTGTTCTTTGCTATTTAATCTGTCACTTATAATAACTGGTGGATGGGAAGAAACATATAAATGTCAGCTTAAATACTTTACGGATGACATATTACACAAAGTATTGCAGAAAAATTGATCTAGGTTACTAAATAGAAACACTTTCAAGTTCAACCTATCTGAATGAATAATGATAAAGAACCGACAACGCAAAATGCTTGATTAGAAGTTATAATGAATGTTTTATTGAATTATTATTCGATAATGGAGCACTTGCTCAGGCAAAGTGCTATATGCTTCTTTGCTTTGAGTTAAAAAAACAAAACAAAACAAAACAAAATTTTTTATTCTATTATCTCAACGTATCCATGATACATGTCCTGTTTTACAAATTCAAGTTGACTTGTATTACTAATTCATAAGACTCATGTCAGTTTGTTCACTTCGATGTTCGACTGAGCATACGTTTCTCATAATTACATTATACGTATGAGAACCACTATCTATACTAGGAAACTATCGGTAAAAACTGATAGAGGAAAAAAATGGAAATTTGATCATACTCAAGTTGAGCCTTTTATTCTAGGGTTTAAGGAATTTTAAGCTCAACCATTAATATTTCTAGGGTTTAAGGAATTTTAAGCTCAACCATTAAAAACTCAGCCAATGATTCTTCTCAATTTTTTTTTATAAATAGTGCAAATAGAGTTATGGAAGTAACTTTAATTGAGAAGTAGAGTTGTCTAATCTGCAAACAACAAGAATTTGAGTATATTAAGATCAATCGTTTACTAACGGAAGTATGTTCAAAGAGACCTTGTCTATACAAGGACATAGTTAATGTAATAAAAGAAGAAAAAAGGAAATGAAATAAAAGCATAAAGTAAGGAAATGAAGCCACCACGCAAAATGCGAAAAGAAGAAAAAAAAAAGGAATCTGTAAGTATATGGCAAGGATGTATGAATCCAGCACCTATCTATTTCAATTACACAATAAATTACAGTCCAAGTAATTTGAATAATACTTAAGCCACCAAATACGAAAATAGAAATTACATCCTCTATTCATAGCAAGTCTAAAAGTTTCTAAATATTTTATGTAAGACATTATGCAACTCACTTGACGAGGGTCTGGGCAAGTTGCCGGATTGATTTTGATTTGTGCTTGTACAGAGCATTGACAGACTTCCCAATTTTTGTAGCCTAAGGTTCAAAGATAATAATCCAATAAGAAATCAATAATGGCACAAGTCCAGAAACACAAGACTTTAAAAGTTAATAAGAAAAAAAAAATGGAATCATACACTGAGGGTTTCTATTGAGAGCTCCATCAATTGCAGCCTCCTTAACGAATCAGATAGAGCTTTTTCAGACTGCAAAGAAAACAAAATTTGCCAGAGAAAACTCTTATTCTCTACTATAATGAATTAAGCAATTCGGAAAACTCTACTGCCAACTTAAAGCCTTTAAATTCCAATTAAAGAAAAACTAATCATCTGTTCACGACCATATTGTATCAATACCATTAATGTCTAGTATAAAGAAGAAAAAAAGATCCAACAGCAACCCATAGTTATGTTATTTCCAGTTGCAATAAACTTTCAAGCGGTCAAATTAGCATGGAAAATCACCAAATAGAAAAATGATACCACGTAATGACATTCCTGTAGTCACTTTGTGATTCATAATTAAACAATCCAAAACAGAAGAATAATTCCACTAGAACAATCAAATAAGACATTCTCAATTTCAGCGGACAAAAGAACCACTAAAATTAATTATAAGCCGACATTTTGAAACCCAATTCAATGCAGCAAAATTTCCATAAACTAAAAGAAGTTGCATCCTGGACAATTGCAACACCAATCTGTCAACAAATAAGCCACCACGCCCTATTATCAACTTCCATCCAGCAACATTATAGCAAACAATTCAAAATAAATTAGCAATGAAACAATTTTAGAGCTACATCATTCATCAACACGACAGAAAAAAGTAAAACAAACCTCTTCTCTCCAGTTAGCGAGCAGCTCTTTGATCCTCAACACCTCACCAACAGTCTGTTGTTCCTCCTCAATCTCATTTGTCAGAGCCTCGAACTCATCAAGATTCGAGAACTGCGATCTATCACTAATACTCTGCTGATTACTTATAGTCGCTTCATATTCCTCACTGTTAATTCTCTCTCTTTCATTACTCTCCTTTTGAGTATCTTCGCTGCTTTCATCATCATCATCATCATCATCATCTTCGACTACATCTTCAGGAGTCTGAAGCTCAGCTCGATCACTAGAGCACTGCATTGGCAAGCGGGTGTATAGAATCTCCGTTATCTCATCACGGTACGATAAGAACTCAGCAGGGCAGTCGACCGAAGCAACAAGGATAGCATATTTGATCACTTGGAAGATATCAGCATTTGCACAACTGAAGAACTTTCTCCAGTAATCAAGTGAAGTTGTGGGGTAGCTCTCAGCCATTTCTGCTCAGCAAACAACTCAAGGTAAGATTTTTCATCAATTCAGATTGAAAAAAATTGACTAGTGAATTCAAACGGGTTCTCAGAGTTTGATTATAAATAAGTAAAAAAAAAACCCAAAAAAACAACTGAATCTAAATTAAATTTGTCCTAGAATTCCGATCATTTCACTGATCAATCCAAACGGGTTACCAGAATTCAAATCGGTTACTCAACCCAAATCGGGGACAACTCAAGGTGAGATTTTGATTAGAAATTCAGACGCTTTGACTGATCAATCCAAATGGGGTTTTCCTCAATTTATCATCATTAAAAAAAACAAAAACAAAAAAGATCAACAGTGAGAGTCAAAAGAGGGGAAAAAGGGAGATTTTTCCCCCCTAACCTCTCAACTTCCACCGATCAAGTCGCAGACTGAAATGGCAGGGTAAATCCCATCTAAAAAGATTCCGAAAAAAAAAAGTAATAGATCTAAAAAGTTGCTTTTATGACTCAGAATTCAAGAATTGGGGATAAAATTAGGGGTTAGGGCTTTCAATTGACCAGCAAAAACTTACTAAAATCGCCCAAAATCAATACCGACAAAGGCTACGAATGTCATCGGAGAAGAGAATCAAAAAGGGGGGGATGAATTATTAAAACTTATAACTCTAGCTTTTGAGGCGTGGAAAACTGTAAAACAATTTGGGGGCAGATATGCAAATTTCAAAATGTTTGAGGGGTCAGTCTTAAATTTTCCACGCGGCGCCCGCCCCAAACCATCGTCGATTACGGATTACCCAATCGACGTCGGGGTGCTGCGATGGTGGGCGGTTTTGCCTTTTTGTCCACGTCATCGTTTATCGAGTTAATAGACGATTTTGACCTCCAAAGTGTTCCGTTGTTTGGTCAGCGTTCGAGGGTACTATGGTAATTGTAGGGAAATAGTCTATGTTATCGTGACCGCGGGAGTTTTGAAGGTGGAGTGTTTGCTACAAATTTGACTTTTCTGCTCGCTTTCTGTCACGTGCGAGCTGCACGTGGCCGGTTCTTTGTTTATCTGTAAACTAAAAAGACCTTGACTGCCAAACAAACAGTCAAAGTTTATTAGGGAAAGAGAAGGGGAAGATGAAATAGGGAGGGGAAGAGACGGAGAAAGTGAGGGAAAACATAAATAATATCTTGATGGGGAGTTTTGTGAGAGAAATGGAGAAATACCTTTCATTACGTTTGGGAGCTCAAAATTTTAACCATTTATTCGTAACGACAGAGGGTCAAATATTTTTTATGATTAATTCCTTTCTTTTCTCTCATCTACACCCAAATGGAGGGGGGGGGGGGACAAAATGACAGTATTCTTTATGCAAATTTTCCCTTTAACTATGAAACAAAGCGAATTACCAAATTATCTTCCCCTACCCTCTCCTACCGTCCATCGAAATACACACTAGAAATAAGGAGTCTTCTTATACTAGACCTCCAAATCTTTGTCAATTGTACATTAGATCCCCGAATCTTTAATTTTTTTGACTGTGAATTATTTTTAAGACGAAATAATCTAGTATTGGAGAAACTCTCAACTTTCTCTTAAAGTATCAAAATTTACCCATCTTTTCCTCTTAAAACAGCGTGAATAGGCGAATAAATATCTAATAGATCAAGATGAGGCATTGTTTTTTTTTTCTTTTTTTTTTTTTTGCATATCTTATATTTTCTACAATTCAAAAAATGATCTCCCAGTTCTAGATAAGGGATAAAGTGTAAAAAGAATTTAGGGTAAAGTTGTTAGGAGTTTTTCTTTGTTGTTGTTTTTTTTTTTTTTTTTTGTGAGAAAGGACGTAGCTTGATTTAAAAAAACTTCATGAAAAAATGGCAAAAAAAAAACTCTCTCAAATTATTGATTTGTTAAATATTTGATCGTGGGTTCATAAACAGTCACATTGGGCTCGCAACCATAGCTCAAGAGAGAAAAATAAATAAATTGCTATTTTAGTGGGGAAGTTAAGAGTTCACCAATACTTTAAAGGAGAGTTGATCATTTACCTTACTCTTATAAACACCCTTTGGATGGATAATTCTAAAATTTAGAGGTAAATTCCACTAAAATCTTGATAAGTTAGCGCCTACGGCATTGATCACCAAAAACTTTGAGACTCTCACTCAAGCCCCTTCTAAGTTTGGGAGTTCCAGAAAACCCCCAAATTATTTTGATTTATTTCACTAAAATTATAGTTTTGTTTAGCTCTTAGCACCATAGACGTCCAATAATAGAGCAGCACAACTTTTTAGATGATGAATTAAGTAAGGATATTTTAACCTTTTAATATCTTCCATTATATGGTCATACTTTGTTTATGTTTTTTGGGGTTATTCTTTTTCAGAACAGGAAAGAAAAAAAAAGAATACTATTATCGTCAGAGAATATCTAGAATTTTTTTTGGAGGTAAACTGTGTAATACCCCCTATCCAGTTTAGTCAAGGATCGCCCACTTAGTTAAGTGGTAATTGTTTTAAATAAAAGTAAATGAACATAAGTTGCAACATTGACTGGTTAATTTTCACGGTAGATCAAACCAAACCACTGGTTCTACTTAGTGGGTCACACAACTCATACAGCATCAATGGGCTCGCAGGTTTAGAGCGTGAACACAAAGCACTTATGTCGAGATATATTAATTAACAATAAAGTAGAGGAAGAATAAGAGAAAGTGTAGTTCATTATTTTTGTCTGCATTTTGGTAAGGGATAGTGGGTAGTCCAACCCTTGGCGAGTTGGATGCTTCCACTTGTAGGAAGAGATAATAGTGAACATCCTTATTCCTTTTGTTTCTTTATTTCCGAAGGCTTGATATTGTTGCGAGTTGGATGCTATTAGTTGCATCCAAATGTAGTCAGAATATTTTCAACATACTATTAGATTTTTATAAAAATGTAGAATTATGTCATGTACGTAAACAATTGCAGACAAATATATCAAGTTCACTCTGTAAAATTCCCATTTGCCTTAAAAGTTGGCATTAGATCATGCATGCACGCAAATCTACATCCATGCATACATGAACACATTAATAAACAGAAGGACAAAGACATGCACTCACACAAGTGCACACACACATGATATATATACACGTATCAGATATGAGGTGAAGTTCGAGACGAACTGAAGGAGGAGGGAACTGAAACATTGGCGTGTGAATTCACAATCAGTATTAATTATTTGGGGGGTTTTTTTTTTTTGCTTGCGAACCTGCAGGAGTTTTATCCTATTTATTTTTAGGGTTAATTTTAGAAAATCCCTCTCAGCTATAGGGTTTGTCTCAGAAAACACCCCTCAGCTATTTTATTTTTAGAAAGCTCACCTTAAATTTGAGGGAGTTATAGAAAACTCTCATCAACTTTCAAAATATGACTAGACCCCCTTAACTATGGGGTGTCTCACAAAACCCCATTCATCTTTCGAGTTTTTTCAAATAAACCCCCTAATATTATTAATTTGAAATATGTAATGACTAAAATACCCTTGGTTGAAAAATATTCATGTGAGTCTAAAAACCCAACCTAATCAAAGTATTAGACTTCAGTTCAATGGGTTTTGATAAGGAAATTAATATTTTAAAAAATTTTAAAAAGTTTCAATTATTCCAAACATTATAAGTATGAATAAGCAGAAAATAAGAAAAGTTTAGCATTTAAAAAAAAATAGATTTGCACGTAAATCTAGCAAGGAAGATGGAGGAATAAGAAGAAGGGGAAATAAAATGAAAGTTATTTTTAACCAAAAAAATAAAAAAGGAACACTACGGTAAAAAAATTTAATGCCTTAGGGAAAGTATGGTTATTTTAAATCATTTGTTCATTTAGATTTAAATTATATTAGTTTAGGGGGTTAAGTGAGAAAAGTTGAGGGGGGATAAATAATATGTTGAAAGCTAAGGGGGGTTATCTACAACAACTCCATAATTGCTCGGAATTTTCTAGAGTTAAACTAGTTGAGGGGGGTTTTCTAAAATTAACCCTTATTTTTAAACCCATGCTAGCCAACTTGCACATGCCTAGTGCATGTGCGCAAAAGAAGAAAGTTAATCGTCAAAAAAGAAGTATATAAATGTATCTCTATCATAATTTTTTTAAAAAATCAAATGCAAATGTATGTTTTGATAGGGAAGCACTCACCACCTACAAATAAAACTAAATTTATTAAATCATGAAAAACCACAATGAAGCGCTCAAGTTCCAATTACAGAAAGGAACAATTTTACAAGATTTTGCATTAAAACATTGAAAAAAGAAGAGACGAAGCACGATTGATATTATGAATTAATTTGCATTTTATAATCCATTTGATGAAGAATATATTGGGGATCACATAAGAGTTACCATTAGGATTGTCGAGAGTATTTTCAGTCACGGATATCGTGAAAACTAAATTTTGATGAGAGTATTTTCAATAATATGGTCTGATAAATGACATTTTAGTAACATAAATCAAATCTAATGTTTTTGATACTAGCCGTAATGCTGCAATTATGCAATGATTTTTTTTAAAAAAAACTGCAAATCGTCTGGATAGTTTATAAATATCATTTTAAAGCTTGATGTCATTATTTGGCACCTAGTTGTATTTATTCTTACTATACTTTTGGTTCAAGATTGAGATCCGGTCATTTCTCTAAATAAAACCGTGATATTATCGAATATGATTATTAATATAATTGTTCCATTATTTTTAAAGAGAAGAAACAAAAGTGCCCCAAATCCCTCCCCGCACCCCCACCCCCCCCCCAATCCAAAATTTTTTTTTCAATTCCTGGCTACAACATTGACGTCCACAAACAAGAAGGTGAAATATTTCTGTTATAATATAAAAATATAACCATCAATCCCCCACACAAACTTTTGGGTTTTGGTACATTGGTTGGATCATTTCACATGGCCTCTGAGCAACCTAGGTTTGAATCCCTCAAGCCATAAATTTAATGCTCATAAAAATTAATAATCTTGCATAATTCTAGGTTTCGGTCCATAAAAAGGACCCTCAACTAGCAGGGACACGTTAGAATATAAAAATTTTACACTCAATCTTCACCACTGTTGGATCTGGGATGCAAGTCTGGAAGGGGATGAATAGGGTTGCAACCCTTTTTCACTAAACACACAAAATATGCAACGGAATAGATAAAAAAAGTGACCAACGATAAATAATCGTAAATAACAACCAACCGAGAACACGTAAGATTTTATAGTAGTTTGGATAACAATTCCACATCCACTCTCCCTTCTCATGAATGGGGTTCTTCACTATGCAAAGAGTTCTCCTTAATCATAAACCGATTCAGTAGGCGCACAAGATCGCACTCTGAAATCTACCCGAAACCAGTCGTCTAACCTAACTCTTTATAATAAATAAACTTCTAGTCCTATCTAGTCCCAGCCCTCAATTCCAATCGGCTTGAGTACGCTATAAAAGCGAGTTCAAAACAAAACCAAATAATTACAATTAAGCTCAGAAAATATGAAAGATGTTATAACCTTTTTGATAAACAAAACGTCCTTCAACGAATCTAAGTGTAGCATGATGAAGAACGGGGTAGATGATGAAGTCAAAGGAATTTTCTTGTTGAAATGATTCGGAGATGTTTTGCGTGACGATAAGAGTTTGTCGAGGCTCTGAGGGTCAAAACCTTCAATGAAATCTTTTCTCAAATTAAAATCTTAGAACTCTCCCTTCTCTCTATCTCTTTCAATGATATATATTCTCAATAGGCCAGGAAAGAGATATTCTAAATGTGGTAGAGTTTGAAGATCAAAATAATGACGAATGGCTAAGATAAAAACTTAAAATCTACAATCAGCCGACTTTACCATCGATGGTAGTTCTGACCATTGATGAATTCCTGCACACCATTGATAGTTGAGATGCACCCTTGATGATATGAAAAATTCTCTCAGAAAAATCATTAATTTGTCACTGTAGCCATCAATGAGCAACTGTAGCAATCGGTGAGTCACTGTAGGCTATTGATGAGCTCATCCCACCATCGACGAGTCATTTTGACCATCTATGGTGTGAAGGCTGAAATCATCTTTTGCATTGAGTTTCACATCGTTTAGCCCCCGTACACTTGTTATACATGTATTCACATATACTATACCATCTCAAACAATTATTAGTACCAAATGAGATTTTATTATTACTCAAATAAGAGATATTACACAGACTATGACCTAATAATCTCTCCCTTTTGATAATAACAAACTTGAAATTTCAAATACCTAAATATGTGCATATTTGAGATATATAAATAGCAACAACAAGCACAAATACACTTTCATGCAAAAATAAATGATATGCACGCATTCATGAAAAGTGTGACCAAACATAGGTATTGAAAAACTCTCCCTAAAATAATGCATTGAGTGTTTCAAAAATTTTAAAAGAAAATCAAAAACATGAAACCACTTAGACAAAACTCCACTCATGTAAAAATCATCAAATTTCTCAAATTTCATACCAAATTCTCCCTCTTTTGTTATTAGCAAAAGTGGAAAATACACAAATGGTTATACTTTATATCCAAGAAATTAGATAAAAATTATTCAAAGATGTAAGGAGGAGAAATATACACTGGTTCACAGAAGAAATTATAGAAAAAATAGCACAAGGGATTAAAATATAATCATAAAACATATGAATCATGAGAGAAATCACATCAAAAATCACATACAGGAAGATTAAATATCATTGTAATATATGTGAAGCAAATAGTACAAAGAATTATACTTGATCATAAGACAAATCTAGATATATCAAAGATAATATCGAGCAGTAATAAGACTTGAATTATCTAAATCTTAGAAACGAAGGACCAAAGTGGTGTCATATCACCTCAACCATATAAGATTTAGGAGGAAGAATGATAACCTTTGGAGGACAATTTACATCATCTCTAAATATAACGTATACTCAGTACAGAATGGCTACCCTTTGAGATATGACCAAAACATAATTCACAAGTGTGGGTCTTTGATCATCTTTTAATAAATACACTCAATTTTCATAGATTTCATAAGAGAGTGGATCTTCGATCATCTTTTAACGAATATACCCTTTTTGTTTGATATGTTTTTAATACAAATGCGCTTTGGTACATATAAACCATTGATATGTGCATTGTTCAAGTCAAAAAAAATATGCTAAAAAACTCTTGATACAATAAAAAATATCTTATGAACACAATATAAAACTTTGTACCACAATTTCACATCACAAACCATGATAAGTATAAAACTAAGTGTATGAAATTTCAATGTGAAATATCTTGAGTAAACAATGTGTCGAGTAATCATATTCAAATTATGGTGCGCGGAAATAAATACATATAGATTTGAAAATCATATGTGAATCCATGTGATATAATTAAACGTATATACAAAAAAATAATATCATCTTAATCAAACTTGTAAAAGCATGTATATAGGAATGTCCAAATATTTTTTTTAAATAAAAGAAAGAAAGAGACATTTTTATTTTGTTTTTTATATATAAAAAATAGAAACAAAAAAATTCCAAAAAACAACCCTAAAAAGAAAAAAAGGAAAAAAATTAAAAATCCAAAATATGTACAACAAAAAAGGTTATAGAATATATCTTTACTTACCTCTTTGAGAGGATTTGTTAAAACAATCGTTTACGCAAGTTGTGTCTTTGCAATAAATCATCATTTGCATTATATGACCATTAGCATATATCTGCAACTTCTCATCCTGTACCCAAAAAATTTATATTTTTAGTATAAATATCAAAAAGATTCTAATGTAAATATTTACATGTCTATTAATCATTCAAAACAAGGAACCTATTTGGAAAGTAACAAATTTTGCACAAAAAAAGACATTCCTCGTTAACACACTCTATTAATGGATATGAGATTATCATTAAGCCCCAAAAAGAATAAAGAGTTTAAACAAAGTATTACTTTTCTCGCCAACTCTAACAATTTACCTTATTTGTTGATCTAAAAAGTCCAATACCCATTTCTTCTGAATCAAGCTAAGGAACAGATTTATATTTCTTATCTCATGCTTTGAGCAACCAAATCAAGGCATTGCCTTGCTCCTTAGCCTTCCTACACACCTACAGAAAAGTGAAAAAAATGTGACCTAGATATTCACATAGGTTCACACCAGTTAGTAATTGTGCCTTTAGGTATCCAAATATGCTTCACTATTTTAACTCTATATCGCATTTGACAATTCATTAAGATATGACACATTCTACCACATAAAGTACAAATAGTAGAAGATGTATTACAAATAGGTGCAAAAAGAGTTAAATTATTTTCTTTTATAAATAAAGGTTGAAACTTTTTATGTTTTCCTGAATATGAATAACCAAGTTTAGTTTTAGCTTTTGCAAAACGTTGATTGGAAAGGGCTATGGTTAAACCTTTAACCTAATAAAAAAATTCACAACCTTTTCCTAATCAATATGTTTAGACTTTAGTTGTTTATTTTCAAAACCTATAGTAGTACACCTAGTTTCAAACTATCTTTGTTTAGAAGATAGCTCACATAAAAGCTCATTTACCCTTGCAACTAATAAATCATTTTCACTTGATTTTTCAGTTAGTTGCTTGGATAAATCAGGATTCATATCTCTATATATGGAACATTCTACGCACTCAAAAGAGATATTTTCACTTGCATTGTTGGATGCATTCAATTCTAAAGAAAGATCTTTAATTTTATCACTCAACAATTTATTTTCCTTCTTTAAACCTGAATTCACGTTTTTAACAACTTTATATTTTTTAGCAAGTTTTTTAAATTGACCCAATATTCTATTGTATTTAGAATATAAATCATCTTATGTAGGGTATACCTCACTATCGAAGCTCTCATGTTTTGATTCCTCCGAATTACCATATTGAGCCATAAGACAACAAATTGCTCTTTTGTCATTATCACTCGAGCTATTCTCCAACTCATTTCATGTAGTTGCTTTGGAATTTTTGTCCTTCCCTTTATGGTTATTTTTGTTTAGCGGGCAATTCTGTCGTAAGTGACCAGGTATCCTACATAGAAAACAAATTGGTTTAGTATCAGAATCACTAAAATTATATTTATTTACCTTGCTTGTGTAGTGATCCCATTTGTCTCATAGGAATTATTGATCATATTTTAATTTGAGGAAGAATTCGAACCCTTTAATAGCTTGATCTACATTGTTATCTTTTTCACTCTACTTGAGCTCGACTCTTTCTTCTTCTTAAATTGAGATTTCTCCTTTTTGACCTTCAAGGCTAACAACTTCTTCTTGGAGTTATCTTCTGAGTCATCTTATTTCTCTTTTTCTCTCTCTCTTTCTCTGTCTCTCTCTCTCTCTCTCTTTCTTTCTCTCCCTCTCTCTCTCTCTCTCTCTCTCAATCGTGTTTCATAGGTGAGAAGATTCCCTACAAGATTCTCAAGAGTTAATTCGGAAAAATTTTATAACTCTTCAATAGCCATTACCTTTGGTTCCTAATCTCTAAAAAGAGAATGAAGAACTTTCTCACATGCTTCTTGTTATTGTACACCTTTCCCAAAGCTTTTGATTTGTTTACAATATCCGTGAATTGGGTGAACATATCCTGAATACTCTCTGAGGTCTTCATCTTGAAATTTCTTATGCAGTAGAACAATTTGATATACAATTGAATTCTTCAGTAGTTAAATAATAATAAAGAGCATTCATAGCTCTTGTATTTAAAGGGTATGTCTTTTTATCCTAAGACTTGTCACTAGGAGTGATAATGGTAGTATCTCTTGCAATGATTGTGAGTTCACTATAGCAATTATCTACACTACTCCAAACATCATAATTAGTGGACAACAAAAATACTCTCATACCCGCTTTTCAATAGGTGTAGTTTGTTCCGTCAAAACACGGGGTTTGGTTAACTGCGTCTCCCTCGAGAAAAGTCATTGTGGTCAAACTAGACATCTCTACCATAGGTTGTGAATTTTCCTAAAGATGGGTAATGAGGCTCTGATATCACTTGTTGGATATGAGATGCACACCTAAAGGGGATTGAATAGGGTTGCTACTATTTTTCACACAACACATAGAATATGCAATGGAATAGATAAAATTAAAGCAATCAATGATAAATAACCGTAAATAACAACCAACCGAGAACATGTAAAATTTTATAGTAGTTCAGATAACAATCCTACGTGCACTCTTTCTTCTCATGAAGGGGCTTCCTCACTTTTTAAAGAGTTCTCCTGAATCACAAACCCGATTCAATAGGCTTACAAAACCACACCTTGGAATCTACTCGAAACCAATCATCTAACCTAACTCTCCACAATGAGTAAACTCCTAGCCCTATCCTAACCCTCAATTCCAGCCGGCTTGAGTACACCGTAAAAAAGAGTACGAAACAAAATCAAACAATCACAATTAAGCTCAGAAAATACAAAAGATCTTATAGCCCTTTTGATAAACAAACCATCCTTTGATAAATCTAAGCATAGCACGATGAAGAATGGTATAGATGATGAATTCGGGGGCAACTCTCCTCATTGTAATAATTCAGAGATGTTGTGCGCAATGTGTGAGAGGTTATGGAGGCTACAAGGGTCAAAACCTTTAATGAAATCTCTTTTCAAACCAAAATCCTAGAACTCTCTCTTCTCTCCATCTCTTTCAATGATATATATTTTCAATAGGTCAGGAAAGAGATATGATAAATATGGTAGAGTTTGGAGATTAAAGGAATGACGAATAACTGAGATTAAAACTTAAAATTTACAATCAACCGACCTTACCATCGATGGTGACTCTCGACCATCGATGGGTTCTTGCACACCATCGATGGTTGAGATGCACCATCGATGATATGAAAAACTCTCTCGGGAAAATCATCAATTTGTCACTTTTGCCATCAATGAGTAGTCGTAGCTATCGATGAGTCACGGTAGACCATAAATGAGCTCATCCCACCATCGACGAGTCACTGTTGACTATCGATGGTGTGAAGGCTGAAATCACCTTTTGAGCTAATTTTCATGTTGTTTCGCCTTGTACACTTCTTATACATGTATTCACATGTACTATATCATCTCAAATAATTATTAATACAAATGAGAGTTTATTATTACTCAAACAGGAGATATTGTACGGACTATATCCTAACAATCACAACTTTGCCACTTAGCCAATTTCCAGTAGACCCAATGTGTTAGTCCAGTCATGGATGTTGATAGAAACCCTACTTGTAGACTCCCTCAGTGAATTTTTTTATTTTTACTCTAAGGGGTCTCTCTGAAAAAAATAAAAATTAGAGGGATATCAAGTTCAAAACGGTGATACTAAAGGTGTCTATCCCATACTTGATTGATAATAAGTAATGAACAGGTGAAGGTAAGAAATTAGTCTCTCCCTTATCATAGTCATACTTGGAAGGGAAATTAGCTAGGAAATCTAATAATATATGTATGTGTGTG
>JBAKGM010000081.1:21439822-21476869 GCA_037177215.1 Asparagus racemosus | reverse complement strand
GGAGGGGAAGCGGGCTCCGCTCACTTAAACTCTAATCCAACAGCAGTTTAGTGACTGTGTGATTACAGACATCAACACTATAGAAGATTAGGGTAAAGATGTAAAGTTCCATAATGTCTTAAATCCTCTTCAGCAATAGAAAAGGCCATAACTGAAAAAGGAATGAGTCAGCAGAGGACAAAGGGCAGAGTTAAAACAAGTGAACTAAAATATTATTAATTGCCATTTAATCACCAAAACTCTATATTATGTTGATAAATTATTCACTATTCAGAAAAGAGAAACAATAAAAGAAAAAAAGTGGCGACATTGGATATTCGCTGAGTAATTGTGAATCAGACAAAAATGCAGTATTTGTTTTAGACTGTAAGTTAAGCAATGGGATCCTTAACTGACACTTTTCTCTCTACTGCCAATTCTTTCTATTTCTCTAGATTATTTCTTAGGTGGAAGAATCAAGTTGAAGCTGATCAAGCTGCTCCTTCAAGGGCTCTCTCTCTCTCTCTCTCTCTCTCTCTCTCTCTCTCTCTCTCTCTCTCTCATTTGTCGTATGAATTCTATAATGAATATGGGTTTTTTTTTTTTAGTAATTAATCACGAAAATACTTTAATGTTTGCTTTGTACTGTTTTATCAGTAAAACCAGAGAGCCCATTTTCTTTTCCTATCAAAATATCAAATCTTAATTACTTAAAATTTAAAGGTTGTTCAATTTCTCTTCTTAACATGTAATTAACCAATTTACATGATTGTGTCTTCTTAATCTTCATATGAATTCTATAATGAACATGGGTTTATTTTATTTAGTAGTTTAATCACCAAAACCCCTTAATCCATTGCTCTCTACTGTTTGATCGGTAAATCAGAGAGCCCATTCTTTTCCTAGAAAAATAAATCAGATCAAATCAAATCAAATGAAATTGACTAAAATTTTAATAATTTGTTTAGTTTCTTTTCTCAGCATGTAATTAGCCAATGTACAGCTTTCAATAATGAACATGGGTTCTTCTCTTTTAGTAATTTAGTCACCAAAAAACCTCAATTCTTTGCTTTCTACTATTTCTTTTGTACAGCTAAGAGAATCCGTCCATTTTTCCTGTAAAAAAAAAATTCAAATTTACCTAAATTCTAATACAAAAATTTAATTAACCAAGGTACGTTATGAAATGCAAAGTGGCACTGACACTAATTTGGATTCATGGATTCAGCACTAGCCATGCCATCTAAGTTTTAATTTCACAGTGGATTTTTCCTATCAGAAATGATTCATAGAGTTTACTTAAATTCTGAAATAATTTGTTTTTCTCACAACCAATTTTTGCTATCAGAAATGATCCAAATAGTTTCTGACCGCTCCCTCGACTACTGGAGAAAATTCTTTAGAAGCGCAGACAAAGACATCTTCATAATAATAATGAATGCTATTCGTGTCGCCAAAGCTGATCGTCGAAGAGAATTGATTAATAATCGCCAGGTTATCATCGACGCTCTCTATCCTCAGGATCCTCCTGAGCTTTTAAGCCCTGAAGGCAAAATGCACAACAATGAAAGAAAAGGATGTGATCCTGCAAGTGAGGAGAGCAAGAACAACAATAATAATAACGATAACAATAACCATAACAATGAGGAGCGCGAGATTGAGGTGATGAGGATTAAAGAGTTGCTTATCAACTGGCAAGAAAAGGTTGTTCTAATTATTCTTTTTTACTAATTTTGCAATGTAAAGAACTTTGTTTTTGCATCCTTGTTGAAAATGCAGGGATTAAAATATAGGATTTTGTTTTTCTGAAATTACATAAGAATTGGTTGTTCATTGACTTTGTTGCTACATTCAATAGCTTTGTTCTAAAGAAATCACCATACTCATAGTAGTATCATTTTAAATGCATGAAGCTCGAATTGGTTGTTCATTGACTTTGTTGCTACATTTAATAGCTTGGTTCTAAAGAAATCATCATACTCATAGTAGTACCATTTTAAATGCATGAAGCTCCCTAGTGTGTTAAAATTTCTAACTATGATGCTGAATAAGAATTTGGATTGGCTATGCTTGTTTCTTTGCAGCCGGAAAAAGCTCTGTTTGAGTCACTGAGACGGCTGCAAGTGCTAAGAGTATCTCAAGAAATTCTCAGAGTAAGAATTATGTGCCCCAACTCTGAGTACTGCTCTATGACTCTAGGTATTATCAGTTATCAGTGTTTTATTTGTCTAGTTTTCTTATCAAAATACTAATTTTTCAATCTCAGGACACGGATATAGGAAGGGCATTAAGTGGACTGCAGAATCACACATCAAACCAGATTCGAAATCTTGCCCAAATACTAATCCAGTAAGCTCATGCCAAAAATATTCAGAAATTAGTTATATTTTCTTTAAAATTATAGACTGAAAGAAAAATCATCCCTTAAACAATGAATATTTATTAACTTTTTCATCCAAATAAGGAAACAGTTTATTCTAACTGTATCTGTATAAATCGTCGAAGAAGTTAAAATTTATGGTACTTATATGTGTTGTTGTGCAGAGATCGGAGGCTTTTTTCTACTACTTTGCCAGGTTAGAACTTTGTTATTTCATCAATCCTAAGAAGGAAAAAAAACTCCATGATTATGTTAAGCGTTATTTATCTAATTTATTAAATAACTAACAGTTTGTTAATAAATCTCCTCCCAAAGAGGAGAATGAACTTCCATTTTCTTCCGTACTTCCTTTCCCTTCTGTGAATGCAGATGCTCTCCTAGATGCACAAGTATCGCGGATTGAGCTCTCAAAGGTACATAATTATACTATTAGTATTATATCATTGAATTTGTTACATAAAAGCATGACACTGATTTCTATCTTCACTTCAATTTGCCAATCAATTAAATAGTTCTTTGATGGAATGGATGATGATGGAAGTAAGTTACCTTCCCCCTTTACGCTCCAATTTCATAGGCTTTTTTTACGATTATAATTGCGGATAATGTACTATCACCTAATTGCAGTTAGACCTCCTATTGCATATGGACCCCCTAAGTGAATTTTTTTTAAACTCTTTTTTCCCTCAAGAATCTGTTTGAAAAAAAAACAATGTTATCTCCTATGATGGTAAAAGAATAAAAAAGACCATTCAGGGGTCAATTTCCACAAACAGAACTGCAGGGGGTCTATCCGCAATTGGATGATAGCATAGGGGGTCTATCCGCAATTAGCCTTTTTTGTTTTATACTTTCTATCTTGAATCCTGCATATTTTTATGACAGCTACCAAAAATAATGAATTAGTATTCCGTGATAATCGAAGAAGGGCTCAATTGGATAACACCAACCTAACGAGGAAGGAAGATAGACACATGAGAGCTCAAGAAGTAGATATCATGCCACACAGTATAATGGAGGTTGAAGTTAAGCTGCCAAATTTTCAAGAACGAAGTTGCCAGGTTTCAAATGGCAACGTTCAGAAAAAGAAAGAAACTTCAGACAACAAACCATCAAAAATCTTGCCAGACTCTATACAAGATGTAAGTAACGCAATTTCAGATGTCAGAATGCTCTAATGTTTATTCATACATGGTTTATCCTTTATTCTAGGCTCAAAAGAAGTATAAGAATTCATCTGTCACAAGCATCAAGACGAAGATATATGAAGATGGAGAGATAAGAGAAGAAGTTTCAAACAGAAATGCGACAAGAAGGAAAGAACATGTCGAGGTCCCATCAAACCCTTTGAATTCGATCCAAGATGTAAGCAAAAATATCAAGGTTTCTTTTGAACACTACAAATTATTTCCAAAATGAGTTTTGCTCGTTATATTTCAGGCGTGTAAGCAAACAAAGGAGCCAACTTCACAAGATAAGCCCGAAAGGAATCAAAAAATTAGCATTCATAAAGAATCTCATAGTCTGCAAAAATCAAGAGAAGCTTCTGAGATGCCATTTTCACAAACTTTGAAAAGGAAACCAACTGAAGTTCCATCTAAGGCATCACAATCAGCACACACTGTAAGTACCAAAAATCATTGAAGAATTTGAAAACACGACAAGAGTACTGAAAATTACATGCAACCTGATGTTTACCTTTCATTTTCAGGAATTAGCTTATGAAGATAAGATGAAAACCGAAAACAGAAATATTCAAGAAAATTACAAAGAGTTTGAGAAAGGTATGCTGATTTTTCTGTTCTTGTATTTATCATATGTGAATCAACACACAAATAAATTTTAATGCTCGTGTACTATTTTCATACAGCAAAGAAGCATAAGGCTGACCAAGCCTTGGAGCTGCAAGAACTACAGATGAAAGGCCAAAAAGAGAAGCAATATGCCGTCAAATATCGGAAAAACACCGATAAAAGAATTAATATGTGGCATAAATATTCATAAGTTTCACATTTGCAGGCAGTTTTTGTCAATTAATCAATGATACATTTTTGGGTTGCAGAAACTTGTACATGTAGCATTGTTCACAGTTCATGCGCTAAGAGTTGTTATCGCTGTACTATTATGTTCAATATATCATGACATTGTTCTGCAGCTTTCAAGGTTCATGCAGTTTTTTTCCTAATAGTTTATGATTTTTGTTCAATAAACCTCCAAGCTTTTGATAATTTTGCAATTTATCATAAAAAGAAACTAATTGAGGTTGAACTTCTGAAAATGTGGTGTCCCATAGTTTTACATTAATTCTAACATGCCCCGTAGGCTGAGGGGACTTCTTTTTATGGCTTGACATTTTTGACTCACATAGGGGAATCAATTTTTAGAAAATGCTCTGATACCATCTTAAATAAAGTCTCTCTAACCATTACACCAAACTCCTAAGTTATGGTGAAGATCGAGAATTGTAGTTTTATATTAATTCTAACAATTTCTAAAGGAATATTTATAGAGTGTTTCTTCTGTCTTAATTTCATGTAAGATTCCTTCTTGGTTTGGATTATCTAACCTTATAAACCTCTTTTAATTGGAAATTGGTTTCAAACTGAAAAATTCAATTCCAATTGAAATTGTTTCTTTCCGGTCAAAGTCAAACCTGGAGAATAAATCCTAACATTTAGAGCATGTTTGGCAACATACTTGCTTTTATTTATAAGTATCTTTGCACTTATAAAGCGCCAAGATCATGTTTGTTAAGAGTTTACTTATTACTTATTTTTAACTTATAAACTAGAAAAAAAGTTAAGATTCTCCAACTTATTGTTTGACCACTTATAGGTAGATTTACTTATTGATATTAAAAAAAAACTAGATTGATCTTTAATAAAATAAGTAAAAATAAGTAGTAAGTAACATACAAAAAATCATAAAATAATTAGTAGCCAAACATGCCAGTAATAGAATCTTGAAAGTTTAAGACGGGTTTTCTCAAGGAATGATTCTCTACATCCTTGATTGTAAAGAACTTCTACAATTTATTATGTGGATTAATAGCATTCACTCATTCAGTAGTCCCATGATCAAAAGAGTTTTTATATAACTTATATAATAATATCATTCTTGGGGTCCACTAAGCGAGGAGCTATGATTGGTGAATTGTAAATATTCTCTACAGTCAAGTCTATCCCACTGAGCGAGGAGCTATGATTGGTGAATTGTAAATATTCTCTACAGTCAAGTCAAGGATAGAGAGGATCTACCCGTTTTTCTCTAATATATAAAAATCTGGGATGTTTTACGCAAAACTTCTCAAAGTCCAGGGGCTTTGTTATGAAATTTGCATGTAACTTTACCACTTTACAAAACTAATAGAGAGAAGGACTATTCTGCAAAAGGTCGTGGATACATGTGTCAGATTTTAGCTGCTAAAAACATCCCACCGTTTCAAAAAATTTCGCCCTTTTTGTTCTCTTCCGCCGATTCTCCGCACCTTTTAAAACCCTTAAAAAAAACCTACAAACCCTAGAAACCATCACCCTCTTCAATCAATGGCGGAAGATCAGACGGCGAGCAGGCTGTTCCGAATCCGGCGAACTGTGATGGAGATGCTCAGAGATCGAGGGTACTTGGTTGTGGATTACGAGATCAAGATGAGCAAAAACGAGTTCTTGAACAAGTTTGGCGAGGGCGTGAAGCGAGAGGACCTCATGATCAGCAAATCCAAGAAGAACGATCCAACTGATCAGGTAATTAATTCTAATTCAATTGACAGTAATTCTTGTTTAATTTCTTTCAATTTCGAGGTGATTAGGGTTGTAGGTACTTGCTCTGTAAGAAATGGTTCTTTTTATTGATCAATTGGTTGAATATAAATTTTCGGATATTTGTTGTTGACTTTCAAGAACAAAATCAGTGTTGTTGCTTGGTAATGTTGAGTAATTCTGGGCTTGTTCGTGTTACGTGTATAAGAGAGGGTTTTATTTGAAGGTTTTTTTTTTGCTGTGATGGTTGATTTTTAGGAAGAACGTTAGTGTTTTTTTCCCCCTGAATAGATTGGTGTAGTTTTGATTTTAGAGGAAAGGTCGTTTTGCAAGGTTGCATGTAAGAGGAATGACATAATGTGCTTACCTTTTATTGTTTTGATGGCTGCATTTAAATTTCACGATGTTGGTTACATTTAAATTCAACTACCAGTAATTTTACTTTGGTTCTTTGAATTTCGAGGGAATTGGTTTTTGGGGTTGGTACTGTTGGGTAGTTTGATGTTTCGGAGAAAAGGCTTGTTATTGAACGATTTTTAGGAAGACAGATAGTGTTTTGGCCAAACCAATATCGGGTAATTTTGATTTTAGAGGAAAGGTGACTTGTCACAAAGTTGCATGTGAAAGAAATGACTCAATGTGGTTTCCGTTTAAATTTCAAGGCCGTTGGTTGCCTTTGGTGTTTGGTAATTACTGTTTTTGAAAAAAAAAAGGTGAATTGTGCTGTTGCATGTAGGAGAAATAAGGCATTATTTGAATTTTTGTTGTATTTGATGATTTTTAGGAAGAAAATGTTTTTGCCAAATTGATAAAATGTCGTTTCTGTTTGAAGAAAGGCGACCTCTTGCGAGGTAGTGTGTAACAGAAATGACTCAATGCGGTTCCCTTTTGCTGTTTGAATGGTTGCTTTTATATTTTGAGATTTTAGCTATTGAATTTTTTGAAAGAAAATCAGTATTGCTGCTTGGTATTGTTGGGTAATTCTTCGTCTGGAGGAAAGGTGAATTCTTATGATGTTGCAAGCAGGGGAAAGGTATCGATGTGGAGTTTTTTGACATATTGGATAATTTTAGAAAGAAAATCTTTTTTTAGAGGAAAGGTGATTTCTCAGGGTGTTGCATGCAAGATAAATGACCCAATGTAAAGCTTTTTGCCATACTAGAGGAAATATTTAAATTATAATGCCGAAAGTCATGATTTCCCATTAAAGTAACTCGATGTAACGTAGTTTTTAGCAGCATATCCCACACAACATCTAACATCCTTTTATTCATTCTATTTTAAATAGGTCCATCTAGATTTCAAGATTAGGAATCTTACTTTTGCTTTAGTTCAGCACTCTTGCCATATTGGTACCAAATAACTACTTTTAGAGGAAGGTCGAGTTTCAGAATGTTGCATGTAACTATGTAAGAGAAATGGATCTATGTAAATGCTTGTTGTTCCAAGTAGATGATTTCTAAAAGTAATTAGTTTACTCTTCATTTATATTGTTCTTATACCTGTTTTATAAAGGAAAGTCTTCGTGATGTTGCATGTAAGAGAAATAACTCTATAATATAGTTCCCGAGGTGATAAAAAAAATCAAAAGGAACTACTAAACTTCCTATTTCATTCTATTTGACTTATCAATTCATCAAAGTGTTGAGTAGCCCCTATTTAGTGGCATGTCCGACATGAATCAAGGCTAGACGTTCTTTTGTTTGTTCTATTTGGATGTCTTTTTTAAAGTTCAGATATAGAATGTCGTGTTTTACTTCTTGTTAGTTCTCATATCATTAGAAAGAAAGTTGCGGTCTTACCTATTGGTAGCGAACAATTTTGCTTTTAGAAGAAAGGTGAATCCTCACGATATTGCATGTAAGGAGAGTGAGATATGTCAAGATCCTAGTTGTTGTGATTACGGAAAGACATTGATTTTTTCTTGCCATAGTGATATTGAATGATTTTTTTAGAGGAAACCTGAGTTATTGTATTTTTTTGGTATATGAAAGAAATGATTTTATGCTAATCCTTGCCTTAGATGATGTGTAATCTAATATCGTGGTATCAAGGTGCAATGTGGGGCACAAAGTCCCCTTAAGTGCACCATGTGTAAGACGATGCACACATCTCTGTGAATGAGACGCATACGTAATTTTTCTAATACATATATCAAACCAAATAGCAACATGTTCATGAATTTTGATATAAAACATATGCCAGAATAAATAATTTCACAATTCAAATTACAATATGAGGTATTAATTCATAATCGTAACACTGGTCAAAAGAGAGTTAACATTACTTTAACACTGCCCTCCCTATTTCCAAAAGGTAGTCATAGCAAAAACATTTCAAAGAAATTTTGCTTTGAAATCATACATCTGGAATTACTAACATTCTAAGAAGCAGAACATCTACCATAACATATTCAGATCCTGATTTAACAATGCTTCCGACACCTAACTCAGGACAAAGAAGTCAATCAAACTCTAATTAATAATTATTGATGTCATAATATCTAGAATAATTATTTGTGATTTCACAAGATATAGAAGTAGTAACAACAATAAAAAAAAGAAAAAAATGAAGAGATAAAGTCAAGGGACAAGAATCTGGGGGAAAAGGAGAAAGGGAATGAGGAAACATTGTCAAAAGAGAAGGCAAGAGGAGGAATAAAATGTAGTAGCAATAGTAGGAGATAGCGAGGTGCATCAAGGTGTGAGGGCACAACGTAGTGCGTGCCCGCAAAACACGATGCGCCCTGCATGGCAGTACCTCATGCAAGGAGCAACGCCCCAAAGTGGCCGGCAGCCAAGGCGATTGCCCCAGTATTTTCAGGACAACACTGATTAGATAGTGCAACCAAAAAAAAAGAAGAACCTCCTTTTGTTGATCCAACATGCAGAATATTAACATGCATTTAAACATTTAAACTAATTCGGTATGTTCCCTACAATAGTGTCATGTTCCATGAGTACTAGTGATGAAACTCCTTGGATATATTGCTTTGATTGCAGAGCAAATGGCATGAGATAATCCTCGGAATTAGGTCCCATGCTTGTTGCTATTTGAAGTAGTACTGGAGGTTTCTGTTGATCCCAAAAGTATTGCTTGTTCTTTGTTCTATTTAAGTAATCTTTTATTGCTTGGAGTTTTAGAGAAAGAAAGGAAAAAGTGATAGATTTTGGAAAGAAAATGAACAATTTTGCTATATTTGTATCAGTCAGTGTTTTTTAGCATCGAGTCTTTGTGATGTTGTATGTACTGAAAATAGCTATGTGAAAGTTCTTGTCGTAATTAGATGAAGTGATGGATAAGATATCAAAACTTAAAGAGAGAACCTCTGGGTTTGTTTGATCCAACATGTAGCTTGTGAAAATCATGAAAGTATGAAACTAAGGCAATGTAGTTCCTAGATTGTCTAGCAAGGATGATCATTTTTTAGACGTGCTCTCATTTGCTATAGAGAAAGTGGCTTGAGCTTCACTCTCGTGTATCCCATGCATACCTACTAAAATAATCTTGTAAAAGAATCTTAAATGTTCTTGGACGGCTTATTTGTTTTGGGGTATTTTAGATGTAGATCATTGTTTATGTTAGTTAAGAGAAATATGGAGTGTTCATATTTAGTTATCCACTCGCAGTAGCAGTTTTGTGAAGGTGGAAGGTGCAAAGTAAGGCTCAAAAGCCTTAACACACCCAAGTCACAAGGCACGGTTCAGATCTCGATTAAGTGAGATGTGCGTCTCACTGAAGTGAGGCACAATCACAACCACATCTTTTTCCTTTAGATTTTTAATGTAATAATGATTAAGCAAGAGGAACCAAAATTAATTTCATTATATGATGATTGCTAATATTAAATTTTAGGCAATTCTTTTTCATGTCGAGAATTTTTTTCTCTAAGTAGCTTAAGGGCTATGATTCTATAAAAGTTCTCAATCAATGGTTAGAGAGCAATATTGTGTTAAGGCAAAGTGGAGAAAAGGAAGGAGAGAAGAGGATAAGATAATGAAAAGGAAAGCAAAGAAAGATTAAGCAACCAACCACATAATGGAGAAACAAAAATGAAAGAAGAATCACAGAGAAAAAGAGGAAGAAAATTAGAAAAGCAAAATCTTAATGAGCATGCTAATAGTGAAGTAGAGAAAAGAGGAAAAGCAAAAAAAAGAAAGGAACAAGAAATAGAATCTATATTATTAATAATCATTTTTATTGACATATCTAGAATAATAGTTTGTAACTAAGTTGCATGGATACAAGTACAAGTGCGACTACAGGTACATGACACGGCAAATTTGTAAAAGGTATGGTATGGGGACACGACTAAAATGAATGGGTTGTAGCTATAGTTCTGAGCTAGTATATATGCAAATGACCCTTTGAAATCATGGTTAGTTAATCGAATATAGGTTGTAATGAACTCGACCCTTATTTAACAAGTTTCAAAAATAGATGTGAAGTGTAGGATATATGTCCAAGAAGTGTATGATGAGCATTACAATTGAAACATATATTGTATAATTGAGTACACATATAAATAAATGTATGCATATATTTAAGGAGCGTCCAAGAAGTGTCGGTACCCTTACACATACAGATACAGAACGTGTTGGGTACAGGCACAACTTCATAATAGATGTACCCATGTAACATAGGTTTGCAACTCTGCATTAATGTTCTAGATATATAACAATAGCAACGATAGGATAAAGGGTAAGAGGAGAAAGAAGAGGCAGTACACAAGAAAGGAGCTAGAGGAGAAAGAGAAGAAGGATATAAGAGCAATTGAAAATTGAAATAAGAGGTAAAAAGGACAATCAGTGACAATACCCGAATAGTGTGGTGCATAGAGGCACAACAAAGTACAAAGCATGGTGCACCGAGGCACGCACCTTTGCTTATACAATGTGCTCCACACTTCATCCTCGGTACAAACGCATCACCCTATAGTGTGTGGCATCTAAGGCGATCATCTTGGTGCACCTGTGACAACACTTCATTCCAGTATTGAAGCGAAATAAGAGGGAAAACAAGAACAAGTAGTGACAATACCAAAATAATGAGGTGCATAGAGGCGCAGCGAAACACAAAGTAGAGTGCATTGAGGCACACGACTTGCTTATACGATGTTCGCCACACTTCATGCGCGGTTCAAATGCATCACTCCAAAGCGCGTGGCACCCAAGGCGATTATCTTAGTGCACTTGCGTCAACACTTCATCCTAGTATTGAAAGAATATGTGTGTGGTTTTTGGGTTTCTTTGTTAAATGATGCAAAAGGATCCAAATAAATTTCTAATCCTTTTTCGAATGACTTTTAGCAAACTGTATTTGTAGTGAATGGATAAGAAGCATGAACACTTGAAAGCAAGCCTCTTATGTATGTCAATTACTTATCAGATATAAGATATTGTTACTTTCCCTTCACGTACCGTGTAGTAGTACGGAGTTAGAAAAACCATTAAAATGTTTGTCAAACCGTGTAGTAGTACGGAGTTAGAAAAACCATTAAAATGTTTGTCGAACCATATCAACTTTTTCAAAAAATTGCTAACCGTTGTGTTCTATGCACGAAACCATACATTGCTTAACATGCATAAAAAGACGGTTTGATAAGTGGTTTACTATCATACAAGAATCGAAACATCCCATAAACATGTAATGCTTATCATAGAGATTGTCATTGATTTTTCTTATAGAAGCTCTGAATCATTGTTTTTTCTTACGGATGCTCTGAATCTTTGTTTGATTTCATGACCTGATAGAAGCTATGGATTTGAACACTAAAATTTATGTTTTTATCTTTATTTCTAATGAAATGAAAATGTAAGTAATTAGTAGGAGGTTGATGTTTAAGATATATGATATGTGTGTTCATATACACATATATATTGTCATGTTGCATTTTCTCTATATGCTACTAAACTATTTTCATGTCGTATCTTGGGTTATGTCATACAATCCAAGAGTCTCATCATGTTCATGCTTCATATGTAAATGGAAAAAAAACATTCATGTTGGACATTTATAGCTATACCATGTAGAGAAAGAGAGAAGACAAAGTTATTATTCCATCAAACTCTTACCTTTCTTAAATAGAGATAAGGAGAATATTACAAAATAGGTATGAGATATGGTCATATCTAATAACATCTCATAATATCTACTAATACTAATAATATCTAACGTTCTCCTTCAAGATAGAGCCTATAAATTATATATGCCTAGCTTGTTACATATGGGAACATAACACTTAGTTGCAAGAAGATACCATCACTCAGAATAGTGGTCACAATCAGAGATCAGTGGAGCATAAGTGAAGAGCTAGAATAAAGTCACATAGAGCACAAGCAAGAGCCATAATAAAATAAGATAGAGATCACGAGCAAATACTGATTTTTGTAAGCACTAGACATTCAGCTAGCTAGAAATAGAAAACCTCAACATAGGAACCAAGTCATATAAACTCATATCAAAGCAAGAAGAAACCCTATGTGGGGCTTATAATGTTGGTAGATGTGAGATATCCTGGACTTATATGTAGTAGTTTATGTTGGTATCTACACTTTTGTAGTGCTGGGAGTGCAGATACATATGGAACAGCCATATGCTTTTAATGAAATGAAGTTGGAAGTTGGCTGAAGCTTCAGTGTAAAGCTTCATCTTGTTTTCCCAAAAAAAAAAAAGAAACCCTATGCGGGTTAGCTAGAAGAAAACCTACACGGGTCAGCCAGTAGAAGTTTTAGGCAGGTCAACCATTAGAAGTCTTAGGCGGGTCAGCTATTAGAAACCCTAAGCTGGTCAGCCAGTAGAAACCCTAGGTGGGTCAGCCATTAGGAACCTTGGATGAGTCAATTAGAAGAAGAGACAAGGTAAAAAGAAAACTTCTCGATCGATCATTGCTAGCTCACTCTTGATCTCGGCGATCTTTGAAGAGAGATGATAACATCAAGGTACCTTGCTGACAAGAAAATATCTCCAAAAGTATTGATCAGTGGAAAGCTAGATGTTGAAGCCAAGCATCAGATGATAACGGAAGGGTTACTGTTCAAAATGTTATGCAAAAAACTTTTAAAAAGCTGCATCTAGAGTCTGCATTGATCCACACGGTGTTTGTTCTTAAGATATATGTCATATGTGCTAGTTGTATAAGATCTTTAGGAATCAGGTGTGACGTAACTTGTTTCTTTTGTAATATTGGACATCTTGGTCATTTCTCGAAAGATGATAAAGTAAGGAGCTGGGTTTGAAATACCATGGCTTCTTATAGGAGCTTAGTTTAGTATCTGAACATAATTGACTTGACATTATAACGTTTCTGGCTAGGTTAGCAGGCTAGCATTTGGCATATTGTCCGTTACTAAACTCCAATTTTAGTATGCTCTAATAATGACATTAATCATATGCACACAATATGTAACTATCTTGCACTAGCCTTAAAATAAATTGATTAACAAATATATAAGAAATAATTGAACTTTTTAAGGACTCATCTTTCAATATGGGATATGTGCCCTGTCTTTCCATTCATATATGATCGTTACGCCAAAGAGAAATGCCACTTGGACCATCAGTCTAGAACATGTTTTCCCCCGTATGCTAGATACATTAATCCAATTTTGCTAGTTTCCTATTCTGGTCCTTTTTTAAGTCCCTGTAGCCCCCACACCCAATGGAACCCTAGATAGCACTGTATATAAGGACATTTTGGGGGAAAAGAGGGGAATAAAACTGATAGTCGGCCATTGGAGAAAAGAGAGGAATTGAGCTGATTCTTGATGGCCGACGAGGAAATGGTGAGCAGGTTGTTTCGGATCTACCGAACTGTGATGGAGATGCTGAGAGATCGAGAATATGATGTGAAGGATGCTGAGATAAAGATGAGCAAGATGGAGTTCATTAACAAATTTGGAAGGGGATTCGAAAGAGAGACTCTCACCCTCACCAAAACCAAGGAGAATAATCCCAGTGATCAGGTTCATTCTGTTGATCTAGAATTATTTCCCTTACAATCATATGTTGTTCTTTCTAGATTTGATAACTTCTTTCAGGGGAGAAGTGAGAACTTGCAACGATCTATACTATACAATAATTGTAATATTTATGAGATCCCATGTTAAATTCTAGATCTTTATCTATCCAATTATCATCATCATCATCATCATCATCATCATCAAATTGTATCTATCATGTCAGATTGATGTTATTTCTTCTAGATTTTTAAGGAATCAAAATTTTCCTCGACTAACCCACCATAAATGTTGTTGACAACTGGATTGCAAAAAAATTACTCTAATGATCCAGATCCGCAGAAACTGGGAAGACACTAGCGATTTTATCTTGGATTATCCAAAATTTCTTTGGTTTCGTTGTGGAGAATAAGTCTCCAAATTTATTTGTAAACAATGTTTCTAAAAAAATACAAAATTAATGCTTGTTCCTACATATCAATCATTGTTTATAAATGCATTTGGATAAATATTTACTGCATGCATCTGTACCGAGTGCTAGGTGAACTCTTCTCACGTTCCAGAATACTATTATGGGCCATTTCACCTTCTTTTAGATTTATGAACTTATTTAGAGCAACAAGACTATATCTGCAACCATCTTTGTTCACTGCTAAAACCTTTTGTAATCATAGCAGTTCCTTTAAGACCTGTAGTTAGTGACCATTGCAACTTAAATTGTGTTGATCAAGAAGCTATCCACGTTCCTAATCCTGTTAATCTTCCATGTGAGAACAGTACTATGAAATTAATTATCAATTTATGAGGGAAGTGTCGCCCATGAGAGAGAGGGGATCCATTGGCTAACATTCTCTCTAAATTCATATTTGTAGTTACACAGAAACAAGTGTTTGATTAGTTATTTGCTCTTTGATAACTATCTCCTAGCTTTCGTTGTTATATCTCATAGTTGTCTTTTCGTCCGCGTGTGGGGTTTTGTTTGCACAGAGTGCATGTATACACAGCCCTTACCACAGTTATGACATGCTTGTGCACCTTTATATGTGCATGTGGAAGTGTGTGTGATTGTAACTGTGCATCTTGGTGTGTGTAGGTTGGGAGGGGGGGGTGTTGGGGGGTGTTTATAGAACAACTTCTGGATATTGATTAAATTTATACCAATTATCAACTGGGCTACTGTTTTCTCCAATCATGTAGTGTCATGAGGATCCATACAGCTCTTTATCGATCAAGATATATGAGCTGGGTAGGATTATTACTTTGTGAGGTAGGCATTCTGACCACCCTCTTCATTGACAGGATTAATTTGTGTCTTGTTTCAAGGAGACTCTCAATCTGTCAAAAATTCTTTCAGAGTAAATGAAATATTGTTACGATTTTTATTACTGGTGTAGTTTTTTTTAAAAAAGAACCATTGTCAGTGAAGTTTTTTTTTAAATAATATTTTATGCCAAAACATTTGTTACTTAAAACTTTTCTTATATGACTCTTGTGTTGCTTCAATGTACTTTGTTATACTTGTTTTATTATTATTATTATTATTATTATTTTGTTTTCAGTAAGGAAGTTGGTTTTCATTACCAAGTATGGAAATTATTTAAGACTCAATTGAAGTAACAGAAACAAGGAGAACATTCCTCTCATTTCAAACACATGATTTGAAACAACTCTCACTTTCTACACAGATTCCTTAAGCAAATAATAATAATAATAATAATATTAGTCAATTGGATATAAACTTCTCAGTTTAATGCCGGCGTGCTTTTTTAGGAAAGCAGTTAAAAGTTAAGATGTATGTTATGTGTGAATATTGTTTGACTTTGATAAATTAGATACACAGTATTCTTAAGTCTTATATTTTTCGAAAGTGATTGTTGCATAATTATTCAGGTTGAGAAAAGTATTATATATGCATATCAATTGTATGATATAAAGGAATAAAGAGCTAAAGACATTTTTCTAGCTTGCGAGTGAGCATACAAATAATATATTAAACATATTCACAAAATTTCATGGCAACAGGAAGGTGAAAGTCCTGCTTTTGACTGTCTGGTGTAATTTCTGGAAGAATATTAATATTAGTCTGTGGATTGCTCTGGCTTTACCTTGCCTTGAGCTGCTGTTTGGTTACTTTTTTTTATTATTCACTGGTATTTGTCTCAGTCATCTTGCATTAAAGCTATTTAATAGTCTGTATTTTTCTTTTATGAACTTTATTTGTTTTGTGAGAGTAGACCAGTATTGTGAGAATTGACCAGTATGACATTCTGTAGATTAGCGCTCCACGGTTGAGGAATGTGGACCTTTCAGATATCACTTATCATGACAATGACCTTAGCTAATTTGTTTTTCCTGTACATGTACTAGTAATTTGCAGATATATGCTCATTCTGTTTTCTAAATCTTCAATCATTATAAATGGTATATGTGCTAAATGAAGAGTATGCCTTCAGTCTTGAGGGCTCAAACTCTAATCAGTTCTTTTTACCCCTTTTTTGCAAGGGCATGAACTTTCCCCAATCTTACAAATATCTTTTTTGAAAAGAAGAACTAACCCAAGTTCTTATTGACATTTTAAATTCAATTTATATGTGGTTAATATTTTGGTTACATCTTGTTAACATATATATTCATGCACATCTATTGTTTTTCTCTCACGTGCTTTCTATTTGGAAACAGATCTACGTTTTCTTTCCCAACGATGACAAGGTTGGCATGAAACACATAAAGAAATATGTCGAGCTGATGAAGTCGGACAATGTTCCCAGAGCCATTCTAGTTGTTCAGCAGAATTTGACTCCATTTGCAAAAGCACACCTTCAAGAGCTGTCCCCAAAGTTCCATTTGGAAGTTTTCCTGGTGAGTTCATAATGTATTTTTCCTAATACTTTCATATATTAATGTTGGGAGCTGACATTGCTAAAATAAGAAAAATAGGTTTCCATGTAATTTGTTGACTCAAATATCATATATTTGTATTCTGATATGAAGAAGCTAAATGCAGGAGGCGGAACTGTTGGTTAATATTAAGGAACATGTGCTTGTTCCTGAGCACCAGGTGCTGACAACCGAGGAAAAGAAAACTCTGCTAGAGCGCTACACTCTAAAGGAAACCCAGGTATTCTTAATGATACATTTTCTGAGCATTAAGGCTGATGACTTATTCTTATATATAATAAACATGCCTTATCTTGCAATATCTGAAGTTGCCTTGAAAATAGTTAATGTAATATTGTGATATATAGACCATCAGAGTTACATGTAATTTGAAAGTTTAAATGAAATGCCTTACATGGATGTCGCATTTCAAGAGAGTATTCAACAAGTGTAAGAAGTGTCCTAAAGTATTAAAAAGTTTGCTTTTCAAAGTTAAAAATATACTATCACATTGAGAAATCTAGAAAGTTCACACCTTCAATTGAGGGTGAAATAGAGAAGTGTCCGGGAACTATCCAAGGAGGATCATTAGCATACATATTTGATGTGTTTTTGGAAAAGGATTATATAGAGGACAAACTAGTCTGTCACTGGACAATAAGCTGAACAACTGCATGCTATTTTTATTAACATTAAAGTGCTTCTTACTCTGCATAATCCAGTAAGTCCTTATAATCCTCCCATTTTTTATGTCATGGCCCCATTCTACCTTTTATTTATGAATCCGTTCATGAAACAGGATGACCTGTCTATCCTGTTTGTTTATGTTGTGATTGTGCTTTAAAGTAACTAGTCATTATGAAGTCTTTCACTGAAAATGATACTTGGTTGTTGTATTTCATAAATCTTTTATTGTTCTCAAGAAAGTTATCATTTTTAAATGAACCAACCAATCAGTCTCATGAATGCAAGGTTTCTTTGAACCATAGTTCCAAAGAAGTCTCGATTTGATACATTTTACGGTTGAAGCCTATATTACTATAAACATATTAGTTAATGTTTTTCCTATGACGCGTGACCAATGTTGTTTGCTTGATCTTATTAGTATTATAAGTTCACTCACATGATTGAGCCATATTGGTTTAATTTGTGGAAATATCAGATATTTCTGTCTTGCTAGAACCATCACGTGTTGACGCTTAACCCAATTACTGGATTAGCTAGTGTTATGTTTTCTCCCTTCCGCCTTCAATAAAAAATGTCATGAAACCAAGTTGTTGATTGTGTATGCCTTGTAGAACTGAAAACTCTCATTAAATTCAGTAGTGCTCTACTATTTGCTGTATTTGTGCGGAGTTAAATCATCATTTAATCAGTTTGTGTCAGCATTCATGTAGATGGGGGTTTTTTCTTTGATCTGGACCAGGAAGATTATAAACACCATTCATTGCAGAGTTGATTTGTTCTCGAATTAGTTTCACACAGACCCCCTATCACTGTTTTGGACCTACAACCTGTAGTTTCACTGTTGCAGATAAACCACTAAGTATTCCACACCCCACGCCACCCCACCCCCACTCCTCGTCTACCCTTGTTGAAAGTTTGGCTGATATTATTCACGGGTGAAATTAGTGAGTACGTCTGAGGCTAAAAGAGTAGGAAAAAATTCAAACGAGGGGTCTGTCTGCAACAAGGAAACTTCAGAGGTATTAGTTCAAAACAGAGATACTACAGGGTGGTCTATGAGCAATTAAAGCCCTTTTTCTGTATAAGATCTGTGACTTATCGGTATGCTAAGACAATCTATTTTCTGTTTTTGTGGTTTTCTCAGCTCCCGCGAATTCAAATCACAGATCCAGTTGCCAGGTACTATGGGCTCAAGCGTGGACAGGTCGTGAAGATCATCAGGCCCAGTGAGACTGCAGGAAGATATGTTACCTATCGCTATGTCGTTTAAGTTCGTAACAAAAATGCTGCTGCTCAGAGATTTTCTCATAATGTTATCTGTTCAATAGCTTCTCTAGTCAGAGAATCCAAGCAGCAGTCTTCACTCTTGTTTAAATGTCTGCTCATATTAACATAAAGTGCTGTTACCAAAACATTGCAGTGCTATTAGTTAAAAACAATGGGGCAGTGTGTAATAAAACAGGGTGTTATGAGACTGTGGTTCTAATGTAACCGTGGTTGGTGTGGTTAATTTGGTTTGCATTAGATTTTGGAAGATGGATTTCAGCTAATTTTGCTTCTTTTGAGTCTGCAGGATTTAGCTCTGAAGGCCTTATATTAGAAAGATAATTTGGTTTATAGGTCATGTTTCTGTGTATCGTACAGGTATAGATTTTTTTTGAGTTTAGTTAATCATGATAAATTCTTCGATGTGCTTCAAACTTGGGTGCTGCTCTTCCCTCTAAATATACACGCTTGTGTAGGGGTGCACAACGGTCCGGATATATCTGGACCGATCATAACCGTATCCGTTTAGAAAGCAGATATGGTAGGGAAAAATTAAAACTGGTCGGATATGGTTTCGGATATGATTATGGTTTTGATTTTTCATTCGGATACGGTTTTCGGATCGGAATTGCGGATACGGTTCGGATATCTGGATACGGTTTCTGCACTTTTTTCAGATACGGTTTCTGCACTTTTTCTTGTTTGATTTTCATTCGGATACGGTTTTGGATAGGGTTTTCAAGTCGAAAATGCGGATACGGTTCGAATATCAGGATACGGTGTTTGCACTTTTTTGTTATTTGGATTAGACTTGAGAAGTACATGAGGACTAGTACTTATGTCTATGAGATGACAATTTCTATATGCTTGAATAAACTTATCTTGATTATGTTTAATAGATGAATGTTTTTGTAGTTATATTTAGTGTGCGAAATATTGTAATCATTTGTATTTTTGTGTCATATCCAACTCATATCTATTTCCTAAATATCCGATTAACACCCGTATTGTATCCGTATCCGCTTATCTAATATTCGAACCGTATTCATTTCTGTTTAGTGTGGATATGGTCATGTTTTTTTTCTTACCGATGAATATCCGTATCCGTATCCATTTTTAGAAAGTGGATATAGATATGAAAAGTGTCATATCTGAACCGTATCTGAACCGAATGCACCCCTACCCCTGTGTCAGTTTGGATCTCGTTATACCGATATCTTTTCTTTATGACCAATGTTTACTTTGCTTGGGTTATTTACACTTGAATATCCCCAATGTTTACCCCCATTTTAATTTTGATACCCCACTTACCCAAAAGTTCCCTCAGGCTTTAACAAATCTAACTAGTTGACACAGTCGAAGGAGATTATCAAGAGCTGTTTTGATTTCAGCTCTTGTAGGTTAAGCTCTTCTTAGGACATAAACACCCATTCCACTTGCAAACTGTGTTTTTATTTGGAATTTTTCATAATAAACCTCCGTCGTTGCCTGGAGCATTGTGGTGATAGATTTCTCCCTTGATTTTATAATGTTTATGTAGTCCAAAAGTTGTCAAAATTATTCTTTATAGTCTTCTCAACTATTACTCACTAAAATTGCAGTTTCTTTGGTCTCATTTGATTATATCAATTGACAGGGTAAAATATAAATTTTGTTGACCTTTGACGTAATATATTTTGAGGGAGAACTTTAAGGCATGTTTGGCAATCACTCAAAATTGGACCAGGTTCAAACCTATTCCAATTTTGAGAACATTTTTTATTTGGAGAACATTTTTTATTGGGAAAACTGGGCTAAACCTGGCCTAGTCTTTCTTAGGCTGAAAAAGGGACTTAAAACCGGTTCTAGTTTGAACCACCGCCCCTCTAGTTTAAAATATAACTAGTTTAGCTTAGAACTGGGCCAAGACTAGCCCTAGCCTAGTTTTGTACATTTTGCCAAATAGAATCTAGAGTATGTTTAACAACTCCATGGAACTTGTTTTAGTTGGTACAATTTTGATCCAAAATCTTATTTTCAGTTTGCTAAAAATTGGGTCCAAGTTGAACTGTTTTTTTTTTTTTTTTTTTTTTTGGGTTAAAATTCTAGACCTTAAGCTAATACTTTTGTAGACCAACACTTATATGGATCAACTTTGGCCTAATTTAATAAAAAAAAAAAGTCTAGCCTAGTTTAATTTTGAAGTTGCCAAGCACTGGCTTAGTAGGGTTCCAAAGTTAAAAATGGTAAGTTAAAAATGGGTAAACTTTGGGGTACTTTAGTAAATAACCCATTTTCTTTTATTGATTTCACCTCTTCCTGTCACTACAGAAAAAAGAAGACGAACGAGCAGGCTGTTAAAGAACTCAAAATGGTGATTGCAAAATATCTGTCATCTGGATAGTACAAGCAAATGTGCAAGTATAACTACGGTGTAGTATGATTACAGCTAACAATTATACAAACACACACACAAACTGCAACCTTGCAGTGAACATGCACAAAAAAGTATACTCTCAGAAACTATCAACGAACATGAAATATGGTGAATCTGTGTCTCCTCTTTACAGTATTCTTCCTGTTGCTCGCACAAAAGCGAGTCTGGTTCTATCGTATAAGTTTGCAACTAAAAGCCTCCATCTTCTGCTCTTCATAAATTAAGGCTAAATTTCGCAAGCCCAAAGTTCCAAATTTTGCCATCATAACAGTGCTATTTCCTTACACAATCAAAATAATGACTACCGATGGCAATGTCATTAACCCTGTTAAGAGGTTCCGTTAGGAACTTTTGAAAGCTAAGGCAGATTTTGTATGACACCCCAAAGTTCAGGGTGGTTTGGTGGAAGAAGAGAAGCTCAAAGTAAAGGGCTTTTTTGTGAATTTTACCATTAACTTAATAACTTCACGCCAATCTAAACTCCAACATGCGAACAATAAGGGATCCAAGGTATGCTTCAAGTTCTACTGTGTTGTTATTGCATTGTATGTGAGAACACTTGTTTTATGCGGGTTCTTTCTTGAATTGATCTGCATATATGGTGACATTCATAATATCAGAAGCATGCATTAACTTAAACAAAGTAAGCCAATTAATTATGAGTGCTTAGTTTGCTTATTGACGTGCGAAGAACTCACCTGGCGGGAGTCACTATATACATCAACGTATCATGTTCGCCAACAAAGTCATATTTCTTGGCTCATGTCATATTCTTGGGCAAGAGAGAACGTCGGCATCTTAATTCTATGCAAGGGAGCATACCGTTCCTTCTTTAACGGTAGTAGCTTGCCTGAAAACAAACTGTTTACAATCCAGCTGGCTGGCTGTATACAAGACAAGAAAGCGTTTTGATTTAAATAAAAGAGGCCAATTTACAATTATATATATTTACAATAGGTTTTAGCCAAAAAAAATTCATAGCTTTGCATTCATGTGATATATCTCATGATTACAATATTTCATAAGTTCCTGAATTCTATGTACCAAAATGTGCTCTATGAACAAAAAGTGAGACCAATAGTGGACAGCTTACGCACAAATTATCAGTTTATTACAGTATGCAGTATGCGTTCTGGTTAAAAATGAGGCCACTTCAGCTGACAATGCAAGAACACTACCGATAATGGTTAACAGATCAATAGACTTTCAAGATATTAACTGATAGTTTCACACGTTCCATAAAGATTACGGTGGGTAGAAATACTAACCACAGTTTGTAGACTGTTTTCTAATGCACAGTGCTTCAGGTGGCGTGAGACATTGTCTTCATTCTCAACAAGAACAAACCCAACTGTATTTGTTCCATTCTTCAAGCTCTGGACCAGCCGTTGCAAAGATTTAAATACCTTCCCACCTCCATGCTGCATTTTGAGAAGTACTATCTTAAAACGAAAAGAAATACCAAAAAAGGAGAAATTTCGGGAGAAAATGTATGAAGCTGAATAGCTTCGAGGAATGGAAACAGGCTGCATACCTGTTTACAAAGAATAGGAAGTGAATAAGTCACAATATGGATGACAGTGAAATAGTGAGTGTCAAAAGGACACTTGAAGGATTTAATAAGATTCCAAGCAATTTGAGATTACACCAAGGGTAAGTCTCAGGCCTCATCTTTTACCAGTGTCAAACATTACAAAAACACAAACTACGGAAGAAAAGGTTCATGGAACTACAGATTATATAGACGTAATTGATGCGATAAGAAAGATAATATATGGTGTTATATGATGAAAGGAGTTTAAGTCAAGTGCCAATTACTACTGAGAAAACACTTAAGGACGAGGGCATGAAAACTTGTACATAAGAAGAAGATATCCATTTACTGGAAACTAAAACTAAGACCCACTAAAAGAGTTTGAACTACAACAAGATTGGATTTAATAATTGATATATCATCTGGAAACATGGAGATATTTATGCATATATCACAGAATTATAGCTGTTCTAATGTCTATTATGTAGAAAAGAGGATCTGAGCAAACAAGAGCACTGCAACGTTTAAAATTATAAGTGGATGGTTAAGTAATGCAGGTTAACTTAACAAATGAATACACCAAGTTGCACCATTTGACGACGAAGTAATGGAGAATCCAAGTAAGATGGCATTAAATGCAATGAAAAAATTAGAGAAACCCTGGTAAAGGTGGAGAGGTCAGAAACAGAAGGAAACTTAACCTAAGATGATGGCACCTCCGAGTAAAAAATTGAAGAGTCCAAAGAGACCTTATTGGCAGAGGCTTCATTGATGAACCCAAACTGCTAAAAGAAAGCAATTAACGGTTGTGCTTATTAAGGACATTGATTACACTTTTGCAATTTCCCATACCTTTTTGTGGTGAACTCATGAAGTACTAATTGTAAGCATTTTTCAGATAATCTTAACACCAAATTAATTTTTTGTTTATTTTATAATGAATACGGAATTCTTTTTTTCCCCCTTCCCTGTGACATTAATTCTACTCAAACTTAAAGAATGAGAATGAGATACATGGAATAGAAACATCCATAAAAGGACAGTGTGTCCAAAGGTATAAGATGAAAGTTCACACTTTATGTGCGCTGCAAAGAGGAAAGAAAGGACAGATGAAAGCCAAACAGGATAAGACAGTAGGAATAGGAATTACCTTTATAATTTTGGAAAACTTGGTACAAAAGCTAACTTTGCCATTAAGCATGAATCCCACTCTTTCAAAGATGAATACATGGTTATTTAAACAAAACGGCTCTCCAATCCTCAATTGGCGAGATTCACAGCCCTTGAATGATCGAGTCATAAACCTGGCAAAAGCAGACCAAAAGAGTTAACCTTCCTTATCACCTAAAGATTAAAAGCATGAGACAATCAAGCACTACTTAAATTAATCACATAGATAAATATGCATAAAACACTAAAATATTTATCGTGTAAAACCAGAATGATTGAACCTCACAGATGATACCAATTTATTATGGATATGTATATTGTATAAGCAGTTAGAATAAGAAAACACCTATAAGCAACTGTGTTTCATAGACATGATATGTTATAGACCTGATGAATACGTAAGTCTGTTATGTGGCCATGAGGTACATTGTTCAGTTCAGTGAAATAAGTGGCTGAAAATTGCACAACTTACTTTCCAGGTGGCAATAAAGAACCAGCATGAATTGAGTCCACAAGCCAGTGAGCATTTAGCATCCAAGTGTTAGTTGCACAACCATATAGGAACTTGCTTGTTCGCACCTATGTGAACAAAAGAAGAAGAATTAAGTTTGTGAATGTAAAGAAAAGAAATCAGTTTGTGGCAACTAGGATAGAATCTACACACAACTTTAATCTTGCACATCTGGCAACTTCTGTAAAATCAGATTAAAGAACAAAATGTCATAAGAAATATAAAAACCTTCTTTAAGCTTAATCTCTACTGAAGATTCATCATAGCATAGAGACCAATTTGATGGAAACACTAGACTATTTTGTATCCAGCACCAGATTATAGTTTATCTGCGTAGGTTTGGATTTAAAATAGTGTGTAGAATGGATGCAAAAAAAAAAAAAACCCCACCATTTTACCTTGTTATGGTGATAGAGTGACTTGAGGAGTTGTCCAATGGTATCTAATAATTCCAACTCAAAAATAAAAGCCAATCTCTTAGGTATTGGGTATAGCCAATTTTATAAAACCATGTGATCCCAATACAGAATTAAGATCACACATGAACATATCAATAATATTGCTAACCATGTGAGATGCAACAATCTCTCTTTGCATAAACAAGTTAACTGTCTGTCACATGCTCTTGAACAATGTAAATCCAAATGCAGGAACCACCATTTTAGACACTCATATAGTAATGCTACCCTCAAAATTAAACGAAAATGACGAAATGTTAATAGAAGGTGTGTATTTACTATTTTATCAATGTGATGTGTTCGCAAGCTAACGTCCCTCAGACAACATGCAATTCCTATTTGCTTCAGGAAAGAGTTATAAACTTGTAGGGATAACAGAAAGTTAACCTTCGAAACAGTTATAAACTTGTACGGATAACGAAAGTTAACCTTCAGTTTTTATCCCATCAATTCTCTGTTGGCTCTAGCTTGTGAACCAGTTCATATAATCCATCTATATTTATTAAGTTATAACTGGCACAAGAAAGCATATGTTGAATGAATAAATGCCCGGAATATACTTTTACAAAATCACGTGGCCTCAGCTTTTGGAGGAAAGTAGACTAACAAGTCAGTCAATGTCAATGTCTGACAACCATTATATTCATCAAGTAATACCACACTAGATCTCAAATTCTAAGTGATTAATCGATTTTTCCTTGAAGCGTTCGTAACATAGAATCCAGAAAAGCTATTTTAATGGCTTCAGTAGTGAACTTGATTGTTAAAATGCTAAAACTACTATCCATAAACCCCTTGCTATATGTCATTTTAGAATGATTAAACAAACCTTCTTTGGTGACAGAACAATGGGCAACCTGAACTGTGCAAGCCCTGCTCGCCGCTTATTCCTTACATCTGAAGTTTCGGGTGGTATATTTATAAGAATATACCCTCCATATTGTCTGATTAATGCTTCAAGTTCCTTTTCCTTCTGACGTGAAAATCCAGTCAATAAAAATTCTAAACCTTGAAAGAGCATCCCTTGCTCACCCACTATATGCTGAAATGTCAAATGGTTAAAATTTTCTTTTCTGGATATACACTTGTTAGATAAGATGGATTCTTTCACCCTTTTACTGGATCTGTGATGTGTGCCTGCAAAATTTTAGATAACAAGGATTGAGACAAACAACTCAGATATCACACAAAACAAAGAATCCTTAAAAACACAAGGAAAAAAAATGATGTCATATGAAATTATGAATTAATAAAAAAAATTACCATGAGTTTGGTGCTCAGGTTGCAGCCTGTTATTGATATTAATTCTATCAATACTAGATCTGACTCCTGAAAACTGAACTTTCTTGCTTTTTAGGCTTTGTTTATTAGGAGAATGGTTGCGTAAACTTGACTTTCTAGGATTCTCTTTTTTGCATGTCCTAATCTTTAAAGCTGAAGATTTCTCTGAACTCTCTTCTTCATCATCATTATTTAAGATTTCTTTACATGCCCTAAGGCGACGCTTCTTATTATTCAGTATAATAGGTGCCCCTATATCTTCATGGTGGTGAATCAAAACATCATCATTAACCTCACCAACATCAGGAGATCCACTAGCTTCATCTTGATCCTTCCTTCTATTAACCGGGTTACCTTTTGATCCATTCACATCCATACATTCCATGCGTTTCAAAGAAATTTCAGCATCTGGTTTGTTAGATGTGAAGCAAGTATTGTTTCTTTCATCAGAAGAAAACTGCAAAAATTGTTTGGCTTTGCTCTGTGACAGTGATTTATAGTTGTTTCCATCAGGCATTACTGTGCTGTACTTTCTGAGTGAATTCAACTGCTTCCGACTGGGTGCAACGGGAACTTCAACACTATTTTTAGAAAGAATCAGTGGTCTTTCAGTTAATGCCTTCAAAGGGGTCTCCCGCACATCTGATAATGTAAGTTTTTCATTCAGCTCTTTTGTACTAACAACTCCTTTAGGTTCAGCATCACCAGAAATAGGCACATTTTCTGAAGGAATACTACATGGTACTAGAGAACAAAGAGGATCTAAACTAGAAGATCTAACAAGATCTTGTGAGAGAACATGTCCTTCAGGAATGCTTCTTTCACTCTCCCTGTGAAGACGTCTATATGAATGTTGAGATTGTATGCTTGAAGAAGCAACTAACTCAGGTTCTGCTTCTGCTATTTGCTTGCTGGTTCTTTCATTCATCTCGTCCATTGATTCTGAAATAAAGCTAGTTTCCCTGTTAAATGCTCTCATGTTTTTCCTCATAGTTGCATTCCCCAGTTGAGAAGCTTTCCCATCCTTCAAGAAAAAGGAAAATGGATTAAATAAATGTACATGATTAAACAAATGTACTTGATACACATTTGCGTAGCCTATTTCTCACCTTATGATTTTTTCGATCTTCTAAGGGACCTGTTTGCTTTTGGGCAACTGTATTTTGTTGCAAATTCCATTCATCAACTTTTGGCTGGCTCTTTAAACAAGACTTTATGCAATCAAGTGGTATAAATGCAGACCTCTTGGTCTGTTGTAGAGGAAGAGGATATAATGGCAAGTACTTGGATTGTGACATGGAAACTCCATCATCCTTCATCTTGTTACCTTGTGTTTCTTCCTCAAATTCAAAATTACTTTCTGAAATGTGTTCCTCCATGTCATGAGATGAACTGGGTTGGAGAGGCTTTTCACCGTAATGTGAATCATCAGGAGTTTCCACAATTTGAGTAAGTAATATGCCAACATCATCAAATGCTTTTGCCATGATGTTGTCATCCAAATCAGAAAGCAGATCGTCGTCGATAAGCTTGTTGTTCGAAAAGGAAGAAACACCCTCCAAGATGTCCATGCAGGATTTTTCCCGCGCTTGCTTTAAACGAAGGGAGATTTCCAATATTGCTGCAGCTGGAAAATTTTCAGACTTAAAGCTACTTGCAACCATATCAGAAATGACCACTGCTTCAGAAGCAGCAATAGAAAGTTCAACTGCATCATTTATATCTGCATTGCAGATGTTTCCAGCATCAGGCTTTTCATGAAGTCTCGTCTGATTTTTTTGGTCAGCTTTGATTAGCTGGCATGATATTAGTTTTTGGAGACTAGTTGATTTGTTTCTCACGGATGATTCCGATGGAGAGGCTTCAGCTTCCACTTTATGCTGACAGATTGTGTCATCCTTAATAGCTGGGATTTTGTGGATATGTTTCACCTGCAAATCGTGATTTGTTTTATGACTTCCTGTGTGCGATATTCCATTAAGCTGACTTGTGGAAAGCTGAGAAACACCAAGGGAGGATAGATGGAGATGAAACCGTGGTTCCTGTTAAAAGAGGAATAAAATGCATAAAAAGCAGTCACAATAGAGAGTGTAAATGCAATGTAATGGATTGAGAACAAAGTATGCATACACATTAAACTTTAAACTTGTGACACTGGAAAAATAAACTGAAACTAAAAAAAATTAAAGAGCTATTCACCTGAAAACTTCAGATGCTTCTAGTAAAAGGAATCAGAAAAGGAGGAAGGAAAAAAAACAAATTGATCTTGTTAAATGGTTGAAGTTGGAGTTGCTAACTTCTGTAGTTCAGTGGTTAAAAGTAATGGATTTAACTATAATTACATTCCAAAATCAAATAGATGTCATTAATATGATCCCAAAATATGCAGAAACTTAGAGCAAGGACATTTATCAATGTTGCTGCATTTGCAAACAGTACCAGAGGAACCTTAGGAAACAACTGCATAGGTGGTCAAACTCGAAAAGAAGCTATCAGAATGAGCCAAGAGAAAGCAACTTAATATAATAATAGTATCAAATACACAAAGAAACATCATTAAGATTACCTAGAGTTGCATGAAACTTATATTAAGTACAGGGTAGTGACAAATAGTTCATCCTACAGAACTTAAGAAATTCTTATAGTATTGTCACTATTCTCAATAGAGCTTACCAAGTTAATTATTCTAAGCATGTGACCATGTCACTCTTAAATATCTCATTTTCATTCAGATATACATGTTAAATTTGGTGATAGACAAGCTGGAGAGATTATGAGAACATCTATCATCCAACATTGACTCAACGTGTCCTTTAGTATGGTGAAGTACATGGTCCTAAATGGATTCAATCTATTGGCGTAGTTCCCTGAGGTGACAGATGGAAACTACGATAACATGAAATTTCAACACGTCACTTAGTATGGCAAAGTACATGATCTAGAAGCAAAGATCATGAGCATGCTAGACGTGTGTATGAAAGACAAGCTATCATAGAATCCCCATTAAAAAAGACATACATTACAAAATTTCTGTCTATAATAATTGAAAATCAGTAAGATCTACTGCTAAAACATACTTGTGTTGCAATGACTTCAAGTAATAAATAAAACTAGAATTTTGACATATTGTATGCATGAAGCAATAACATATTCAGAGTAATTCCAGTTAAAAAGTAATAGAAACATACTTCTGAAGAAGACGGAACAGTTCCATCTGAGGAATTCCCGTCTCCGGACAAATACAGATGGAAACCACTATATTTACCATCATCTCTTGTAAAAAACTGCTTTGCTTGTCCATCTGTTGTATTTTTTGGTAATGATGCCAATTTCTGACGGTAGCAAAACGAAAAGTGTCAATAAAATACCAATGGAGGACAATGAACATGCTAGAATCTGAAACGCAACGGAAAAATTAGTGGACTAATGCATACCCTGCAAGAGATCTGAGAAATGGTATGCTCATCTTTAGCACTATCTCCCAAAGCTGGTAATTGATATGGCTGAAGCCATGCCGGAAGCCAAGCCACGTCCTGGCACCAAAGTTTCAATAACATATTCTAAACTTGTTACTGGAATTGATAGAACAAGGGAACAAAACTATCTCACCTATTATCTAAAAAAAGGGAACTTCGACATAACTATTTGGGATTTTGGATAAAATCACATTTTCATCCAAAAACAATAATAATAATAATAATAATAACAAAGTACGCAAAGAATCTTATTAGCGAGTACCGATAAATTACTCCCATTTGATTAAAAATACATCAATAAAAATAACAATCAACTTCAATGAATCAATCCTACTAAACTAACAACAGTGATTCATGACAATATTTAAAAACCGATTATATGTGAACGATAACAGGAAAAAAAACTTTCTTTGTGATCATTAAACGGTATACTTTACTGATGATCGATCAGAGTACTAGAATACTATAAAGAGAAAACAACACATACAATTGCGATAAGCAAATTTACACTTCAATCTACATGAATTAATTCACTGAAAGCCTCAACCAGTAGGCTCTATGAATGCAAATAATAAAAACACCAAATTGATGATAAAAAACAGTATAACAATGCAATTAGTAATCCATCAAAATGTAAACACCTAAAAAATGGGGGTTCGCACAAATTCCACACACAGAACACACATTCATCAAACGTATCATCAAAGACTCCAACTTTATCATCTAATTGTACATATTAACACGAAATTTTACAGCAAACGGAAAACCCATTGGCCATTGGGGATAGGACCAAAATCAAAGAAAAATGGAAGAACTTTCGGCCGATGGCAGTTTGGTAGTTTGGAGTAATGAAGAAAACTGACCTCTGAGAACTGAGGAGAGTGATAGCCGCAGCTCGCCATGGCCGACGACGACGGAGGAAGAACTGCGTCGAAATTTTTTTGCCGGGAAATTAGGGAAAGAAAAGGCGCCTGGGGTTTTTACTGTCTCTATGATGATTGCAAATTTGCAGAAAAGGACAGGTTTAAAACTTGTTTGCGGCTTTTCGGGAACTGGACTGGAATGGGCCTGAGCTAAAGCCCAGTAGATGGATAGCCCAGCGCATTATTGTAGCTAGCTAGCTTTTTTTTTTTGGTTTTGTTTTGGGGAGGGCGAGTAGGGGTGCGTTGGGGTGGCGGCGTGGCGGGCGGGGGGGCAAAGATCATGTACAATACATTACATTGGAAATCATGTAGGAAAAAAGCAGGAAACACCTTTTTTCCCTACTAATTTTAGTTTGTACAAAAAGTATATAAAATCAGTGTAAACGCTAAAAATTAGGGCAAACAGCGAAAATTGGCTACTACTTTTTTTTTGAAACCTTATAAGTTACTTCTTATTTTAAAAACTTCCTATAAAGAGGTTAAAAAACAAAAAACAAAAGTGTTCAGTAAAACCCTTAACTTATAAGGATATAAGTATTTATGTTTTTGGTAAGTTAATAACTTACAAGGTTATGACAGTTGTCAAATAACTAAAAAGGACATCTTGTTGAATCTCATATTATAGCTAACTAATTAATTATACGTTTGGGAGATAATTGCTATTAGTAAATTATTAATTAACTAAGTAAATAGCAAAAATAAATTATTTCACATTAATAATGTTTATAAATTATTAATATATGAACTTATTTAATTTATATTAAAAAATACTATCAGTAAAATTATTAATTAGTTAATTAAAAATTATATTCATAATAAGAAATATATACAATTAAAATATTTATATGTTATATTAATTTTGGTTATTAATTACTAATATTTATATTAATTATTTAATGGCATCTTAATTAAATAATAATTATAAACAAATTTATTTATAACCTAAGTAAAACAATTAACAATAATAATTATCATTATTTATTATTAAAAATAAAATTATTAATAATTAATTGAATAGTAATTATTAATAAATTTAATTAATAATTAACCAATACATTCATAATAAAATTATTTCTTTTTAACAATAAAATATAACTAATTAATATAATAGTGCTCAGTAGTAAATTAATTTATTAACTAACTAATTTTAATAACAAAATTTAGACATAATAATAAAATATTTAATTAAAATATATATTTTATGTATCAGATTGTTTATTGCTATTAATTACTAATATTGAGACTAATTAATTAACTTTTTATTGATTAATAATTTAATTAATTAAATTATTATTCAATTAAAATAAATTATTATTTCATAAAATAATAAATAAATAAATAAATAATCATGACACTAATTAATTAATTAATTTCTTATTAATTAAGTATTACTCAATTAAATTACTAGTTAAAATATCTTATTTTTAGATCTATCGTAGATTGATAAAGGGGGTTTGATGGTATTTTGGTCTTTTGGTCTAAGTAAGGAAAATTCCTTATAAGTAAGGTAAAAATAAGTTGGAAAATCTCAATTTATTTTCCCTACTTATAAATAAGAAATAAGTAAAAATATTAAGTCTCACCGAACATAAGATTAGTTATCTTATAAGTAAAAAATATATACTTATACGTAAAATAAGTTACTTGTAAGTAAGTTGGAAAACATGCTCATACTCACCAGCTTTAAAATTGATGCCGTGAGTAGAACATGTAACATGACTTACATATAAGTTCCATATTATTTGATATCTGAATCTGCTCTAATATCTTACAATTGTATGAAAATACTATTGAACTAACAATAGAATGTTCAACAAAAATTTCTATCAACAAATGAAGGGTATCCATTTCCTATCCGGAAAGTCATTTCTAATGTAGTCCAAAGATTTCTTAGAAAATACTTTTTTCATATTTACTTCACCTTCGAAAGACTGGCAGAATTTGGTTTCCATGAGAACTCATAGTTAGACTAGCGCTTAGCAATAGAAATTCATAGTTGTAGCTTTTTAGGAGAGAGGAAGACACCAGTTGAGCAAAATGGTGCATTGTTAACCACAACTCCTATTTTTTATAGCAAAATAGTAGGTTTTTTCTTTGCTGAACTTTTTTGTTTGACATTTTTGCTAAACCAAACAGAAGACTACACAAGAGTTTAGAGAAATTGGTTTCTCATATGAGCGCACGAGACGATATCTGATCATTTTCTTGTAGTTTCCAAGCGAACTAAACAGCCCACAGACCACTGCATAGGACTCATAATTTTTTACTGAACTACAGAAAATAATTTGTGCATAACAAATCCCACTTGCCACTCTATACTTTTTAACCAACCTACATATATGACCCAATAAATCATGTTCATCACAAAAACCAATTGATAAAACTTGAAACCAAATGGTTATAATGTTAATGATTAAAATTGGGCCATATTTAATGCTTAAACTGGTTTGAGTAGAATTGGTTTAATTGTGGCCCAACTCCTATTTGGTCCACAACTAAACCAGTTTAGCAGTTTAAAAAAAAGAACTAAAGTAAACTGGTTCACTTCTGAATCAGTGTTTACTAGTCAACAAAACAACCTAAAACTGGACCAATTCAAACTAGTCTAGTTTTAGAGAGTTGCCAAACACACCATAAGATATTTAAATAGAATCAAATTGATCCTAACAAAGAAAACACTTTCAACCTAACATTTAAAACGACTAATCCTAACAGCATCATCTTCATACATGTTCTTAATTTCAACTAACACAATTGGAGACATGGATAGATAATCGAATAATGATAACATCACAACCACCAAATGTGTTTTCCACATAGCATCCTTAAAATTTAAGGGCATGTTTAGTTGATGGGAAGTATCAGAAGTAAGAAGTAAATCAAATTTAAATAGAGGTACGAAAGTCATTTTTTGTTTCTTTTATAAATTTTTGGAAGAGAAAATAGTGTTTCTTCCCCTTCATTCACTTTTTGTTTAGCCCCAATTATAGATATTATTACGAAGAGAGAATATGATCTTTCGGGATTTTAATTAGAAATAGAGAAGATCCATGCAATAAAAAAATAATTTTATTTTTAAATTGACTCAATTTCAACTACTTCTAATGTGCTTTCGAGACTTGAGGGAAGGAAAAATATTCAAAAAGTAGAGACGATACATAGGCGTCACGGCAGCTTTTAAGGATGTACTAGAAGTATCTTTTTCAGAGAAACAAACATATTTTTCTTCTCAGAAGTAGCAAAAATAGCCCCTTCCTTTACTTCAGCTACTTTTAGCTACTTTCGTGCAATAAACAGGCCCTTAAATGAAATAGAAGCCTTCATGTCTAAAATTTAGATATCTATTAATATCTCTTAACACCTCCTGATTCCGCTATTACTTGAGAGGCAAAACTTTCTCGAGAGTAATTTTAAATTATATTTTTTCCATTTTTTTGACTTACTTTTCCATGCAAATTTTACAACCCAAAAAAAAGTTTAGCTTATTATGAAATAATCTCAAAAAAGTTTTGAAATGTTAGCCTTCCAAACTTTTTGAAAGGTTTTGTGAAATTTACCTTTCCTTTCACTAGTTGACTAGGCATATGATGAAAGACATGATGCACAGTGGACAAGTGTTCTAACCGATATGAAAGATTCTAAACACTATGATGAAAGAGATGATGCACAGTGGACAAGTGTTCTAACCGATATAAAAGATTCCTAACACTTTACAAGATAACAAAGGAAGAAGAGCATAATAATAAAGGAAAAGGGAATAGAAAAATGATAGCCACAAAGTGTGGTCCATTCTCCTTTGAACGGAACACAAGATGCAACGATTCTCCAAACTTGCACCACAAAATAAGCAACTCTCAACAAATAAACAGTTGTAGTCTTAATAAACCTTTTAAACTTTATTCTTCATTCTCTATAGAAAAACAAGGTTCATATTTAATAAAAACCTCACCAAGCTTTTTGAACCTAGTTATGTTGTTTTCTACGCATAAACTTGATTAGTTGCTGACATGCGTGAAGTGTGCCGGCCATCCATGTGTATTAATTTCTCCCTTAATTTGTAAAGAATCTTAATTTTTCTACACGCTTAATTTAAATCCAAACCCTAAGCATAAACGAATAACTACACCTTAAACTTCTATAATTCAGCTAACTTTTGAATTATAGAAGAGGAAAATTTCAGCTAACTTTTGTGGGACATATATATTAGCACAAGGAAATAGACTATAGAGAAGATTAGAAATTATTTGGATTTGGAGGGTAAATTTGAAAATATAAATTGCTTAATTTTGTGGGACGTATTAGCACATCGCTGCTAGCGAGTGACTTGTTTTGTTGAGTCTTTGAGCTTTGATGTTGGTACCAAACATTTTTCATCAATCCGTTATGTTGGTACCAATTATATCTGTAAGTACTCAAAAGGTTCCCTATTCAATTTTTTTTTTCTCCATTTATGCATCGTTTATATTTAAAAACCATATGAAGATGAGAAAAATATTGTATCAAGCTTGTTCAAACTGCGCATGAGCAAGTACATATGTTCAAGCTCTAGTTCAGCATGTTTACGAATTTAATGTGTCCAAATCGAAGTAGATGCTAAGTCAAATGAGTTGATGTGAATGAATTTTTTAGGCTTCAATTGCCTCAGTAGCCTTGATATTTGAAAAAACTCATGATTAAAATGCATGAGCTATTTAATGCTTTGCACATGTAATTATTTTATTAGTCTTGTTATATAAAAATATTTTTTGAGAAAAGTTATATTTTCTTGAAAATATTTATAAGTTTTTGAGAAAATATAATGTATGGTGAAATAAATGGATAATGGAGGATTTATATGGAAGGATACCATTTATATGGTTGGATTTCATAGATGAAAATTAAAATGTGTTTAATTACTAATATGTGAGTCTTAGTCCCACATTGACTAATTGAATGCATTTTAAATGGTTCAAATCAACATACGTGTAATATATGGTATAACAAAGGTGTTAGAAATGCACATTTATGTTGGTCTGCTAGCGAGCGAGCGAGCGGGCACGAGTGTGCGGTCCGGCGCATGCTCTTTTTTACATGTGTTGCATTTATCTGGCATGAACGTTTCGTACATTACGAATGTTATCAGTTTTGAATGACAGTTAATATAGACATCACAAACGTTGCAATAACTGGCTATTCAAAGCCTTGTCTGACCCCTCAGCTCACCAGAACCCTAAATAAAGGGCCTCCTCTGTTCACTTGAGACACACCGAAATCAATCTCTTCTCTTGATTTTCTTCTACAATCCTCTAAATTGTTCTGTAAGCTGCTAGTTTTGGAGAATTTGGCGAAGCGAAGTAGTAGTCGTGGTGTTCAACAGAAGATAGTTGTTGATGTCCTAGGACTCAGGAGCGGGATTAGAGAATAATCCCGTACAGCGGCAAGGCTTAGGGCCGATGCGGAAGGTGTAGGGGTCCCTTCATCTCCTTTGATGGCTGATCCCCCAATAGACTGTTGAGCCTTCCGCAAAACGTTAGATGATTAGAGTTGGGTTCTCCAATGATTCATGGCGATCAAGTTAGTATCTAGCTTGAGCGGGGAATGCATGAACTGAGGTAGTTCTATGTCTCAGTGTGCCAGAGATGGATTTATTGGGCCAGAAATGGGCTTACCTTGGCTAGTAGGCGATGAGCTTATATACGCCCAGATGAGAGGGGTACATACACAACTTTGACCGAATCTAGATACACAGCTGAATCGGCATGTAGTCTACAGGTGTTGACTACAAATGAGATGAGTCACCTATGAGCTTGATGTGATGGTGATTGAGTAGGCGCGGTGCTGACGAAGGGTGATGAGTCATGGAGACCCGTGGCATGAGAAATAATGATGATGACCAGCTGTTGATGAGGAGTTCGAGGACAAATCGTCTCTTCACTCAGCTTCGTGAGTGGGACGACAAGGGATGCCTCTCGACTCGGTCTTGTGATCAGGCCAACAAGAACTGCTTTTTTAGTCGGCCTTGCAAGTTGTCGACATGACCTTGCAAGGGAGTAGGACCGACTCCAACAGCTATCTTGGGTGAGAGCTTATCTCCACTCGGCCCTTCTTAGGAAGGGTTGAGTGTCCATGCTATCCGAGTCGTCATAGCTAGGGCGAGCTAATCTGATGATTAGTGTTAACATGAGACACATGTCGACTTCAGGGGGTGGATTAGCGCTTAGGTGAAATGATGACATAGCAATAGCACTTCTTTGGACTGTATCTGTCTCATCCTTAGAAGTATTGCACAGACCCAGCGCTACTGTAGGTGAGACACGATTTCTTCAAGGCTAGTCCTCTGTTCAGAGGGCGATTCGACATTACTGTAACACATTTCTTCTTTAAGTTTTCAGTT